>LS990923.1:21223877-21403877 GCA_900464855.2 Musa schizocarpa | reverse complement strand
GAAAGAAAACATTGTTCTTCGAGAGAGATTAAACCCTAGAGGAATTCTATGAAAATTGATAGAACCCTAGAGATTATAAAATTATGCACTCTCACGGCTATGATAGAACCCTAGAGGAATTCTATGAAAATTGATCTTCGAAAGAGATTAAACCTTGGAACGCTAGAGGGGTTCCACCCTCCTAGAAGTCAGCCAAATGATTGCAATTATAGATAAATCTTATTCTTAAAGAGATAGAGGCTACATGCTTATATAGGGCTCCAAACCCTAGCCCTAGGGGCAGCTTCCTAAGTGAGTTACCCCTTTTGCCCTCAACCCTAACCAAGCAGCCCAATAAAAGGGGGCGATGGCTAGGAAGCCTAAAGGCCCAAATATAAACCCTAGCCACTCTTCTTTATAGGATAGAGGTGGCTAGGTGACGTTTATTACAATCTCATAGGGTTTTATTAGCTGCTTCTTGGTTAAGTAGGACCCAACCCTACTAGGGTCCTATCAAGCCCGCCCTCTCCAAATCAGCCTTGTCCTCAAGGCTAATGTTCCATGAACTCAGGGAATCGAGTTTTCAGCTCCTCATTTGATTCTCATGTGGTGTCTTCAAGTGGTAAATTATTCCAATGCACTTGTACTTCAGTAGAGGGACGTTGGTGACGTATCACGATTCTGCGATCGAGGATGGTCTGTGGTTGGGCTTGAATATCTCCATCATCAGTAGTGTTGGGCAATTAGATCTATGGTGACTTGTATTCTCCCAACTTGAGCTTCAAGCATGACATGTGGAAGACAAGGTGAATTTTGACATCCTCAAGCAATTTAAGTCTATACGCCACGGTTCTAATACGCTCTATAATCTGATAGGGCCCATAAAAACATGGAGATTGTTTCATGGAGGCTCTTGTGTTGATGGAGAGTTGCTTGTTTAGCTGTAAGCGAAGATAAACTCAATATTCTACTTAAAATTCTCTTTTGCTACATCGTATGTCAGCTTGTCGCTTTATTCTGGCTTGAGCGGTAGAGAGATTATCCTTTAGTAGTTATAGGAGTTTGTCCCTATATGTAATATCTCTCACTTTTAAAAATTATTAATAAAGATTTATTTATGAATCAGAGGACCTATATGTAAATATAAAAATTTTAAGGACTAAACTGTTAAGTTACAAAAAAAAAAAAAAAACCAAAATTTCGGTTTTATCCCACCGCCTCCCACGATCTTTACTTCTGGAGAAGTAGAGCGAAAGAGTGGTGGGGGCGTGGGGAGAAGAAGAGAGGAAGAAGAGGAAGAAGAGAAGAAAAGAAGAAGAAGAAGAGAGGGAAGAGGGAGAGGAAAGAGAGATAGCTGCAGCAGCTAGGGCTGCAGCACCTCTGTTTCGTGTAGGAGGAAACAGAGGAGTTCTTGTGTGGGGGCGACAGGGAGGAGAAGGGAAGAAGAGGAGAAGAAGAGAAGCAGAAGAAGAAGAATAAGAAGAAGAAGAAAAGAGGAGGTGGCTGCGGCAAGGGCTGCAGCGAGGAGCTGTGGGACGTTGGGGAGGAGAAAGGAAGAAGAGGAGAAGAAGAAAAGAAGAAGAGGGAAAATAAGAGAGGAGGAAGAAGAGGGAGAAGAGAAGAATAGAAGAAGAAGAAAAAGAGAGGGAAGTGGGAGAGGAGCGAGAGGTGGAAGCAGCTAGGGCTGCAGCACCTCTGTTTCCTGCAGGCGGAAACAGAGGTGACGAAGTGTGGGGCGTTGGGGAGGAGAAGAAGAAGAAGAGGAAAAAGAAGAAGAGAAAAAGAAAAAAAAAAGAAGGATGGCTGCGGCATGGGCTGCAGTGAGAAGGTGTGGGGTGTCGGGTAGAAGAAGGGAAGAAGAGGAGGAGAAGAAGAAGAGGAAGAGAAGAAGTAGAAGCGGGTGAAGTGGCGGCACCTCTGTTTTCTGCAGGAGGAAACAGAGGAGAGGAGGTGCTGTGCGTCGGGAAGAAGAAAGGGAGGAAGGAGAAGAAGAGAAGAAGAAGAAAGGAAGGAGAAGGAAGAGGAGAAGGGAAAGAAGTAGCAGCGGCAGCGGCTGTGGCAGCTGCAGCTGTGGCAGGGAAAGAGGGAGAGGAAGGAAGAAGGGAAGGAGAGGAAGAAGAGAAGGGGAAGAAGGGGCTGCGGCTGCGGCGATGGCAGCTGCAGTTGGAAGAGAAGAAGGAGAGGAAGATGAGCAGGGGAGGAAGAAGAGGCTGCGGCTGTGGCTGAGGCTGCGACTGCAGCAGTGCAGCTGGGAAAGAAGAGAAGGAAAGGAAGAAGAAGAGAAAGGAAAAGGGAAGAAGAGAGGAAGAGGATAAGGGGAGGCAGCTGCGGCAGTGGCAGCTGCAGCTGGAAGAGAAGAAGAGGAAACAGAGCAGTGAAAGAAGAAGAGGTTGCGGCTGCGGTGCGGCAGCAGTGTTTGGGAAAGAAAAAAAATAGGAACGTGAGAAGGGAGGAAGGAAGTAGTACAGTGGAAGGGACTGTGATTGTGACAGCTATTGCAGTCGTGGCTACGACTGTGGTAGTGGCATCGGCGATGACTACGACAGCTACGTTTGAAAAAGAAAACGAAGGAACGAGAGTAAGAGAGAGCAGGTGACAATGTCTCTATGTTCTGCATGAGCTGCAATTGTGGAGGAAAAGTAGAAGGATTTGGGCTGACACTTTCTTTGGATCTTCGGATCAAAATCTTTGAAAGGCAAGTTTCCCGATCGTTTCTCCTGTTATTGTTCTAATTTTTCTATTGCAAGTGTTTCGATCCTTTCTGTTGCAAGTGTTTCGATCCTTTCTGTTGCAAGTGTTCCGATCCCTTCTATTGCAAGTTTTCTAATCTTTTCTATTGCAAGTGTTTCGATCCTTTCTATTGCAAATGTTTCGATCCTTTCTATTGCAAGTTTCCCGATCATTTCTCCTATTATTGTTCTAATTTTTCTATTGCAATTGTTTCGATCCTTTCTATTGCAAGTGTTCCGATCTTTTCTCATGCAAATGTTATCTTTTCTATTGCAAGAGTTTCGATCTTTTTTATTGCAAGTGTTTCGATCATTTCTATTGCAAGTGTTCCGATTCTTTCTATTGCAAGCTTTCTAATCCTTTCTATTGTAAGTGTTCTGATCCTTTCTATTGCAAGCTTTCTAATCTTTCCTATTGCAAGTATCATAATCTTTCCTATTACAAGTGTCATAATCTTTTCTTACTATAATTTTATCTCTACATTTGCTTTGAATATGAGGAACTTTGAATTATTCTAGCCTTGCATTTGATATATCTCCTGTTTAGACGTAACGATTCGAATCTGTACAACTTCTGAGATTTTGATCTTTCTACCTTGTTATGGTTATAACTTCATGTATTGACCTCTGATTTGGACAAAACTTATTTGATCAGAATGTAGACTCATAAAATTTTCTTTTAATAGCTTATTTTAAGAATTCAGAGTAAGTTTGCCTACCTAAACTTCTGTTTCAAATGAGCCTACATATTCTGCAAAACAGGGATCGTAATTTCTGACCTTTTGATACCGAGCTACCTATAAGTCAATGTTGGAAACTCTGATTTGTTCAAAAATGATTTCATTAGAAACTTAACTCGTAGATCTTTCTTTTGATATATGGATTAAAAGATTTGGAATCCAAACACTTGCCCAGTTATCTGTTGAATCTGACCTTATGAATTATGCCAAACAGAGATTTTGTTCTACGACCCTTGTTTACCAAAATATTTGTAACTCTCTCTATTGGACAGTTCAATTCATATGAAACTTGTTTTATCTGAAAGTAGATTGAAATATCTTTCAAATGATATATTTCTGAGTAAATTGGAGCATGATTGATAGATTGAATCATTTGTTCAATGTGCCTCTTGAATTCTGTCACAAATCGAGTTTTGGTCGATTTCGCATATTCTGGTTTCATTCCTTTGGAAATTGATTTCATCTAACATTCTTATTTGAATTGAGCTATATGTGATTGCTTGGAATCCTTGTACACTCTTGTTTTTATTTACTTTCAAATCTGAATACATTTGAGAAGGATTATGTTTACATCGTATTGACTCATAAAGGCAAATGTACATTTCGTTGTTCCGCATGTGCTTCTGATATGTCCCAATTTATTGTTCACAATACCCTTTTGTACTCTGGTGTTTGTGGGATTATTTGAACCTTTGCCAGAAATGGTAAAGGGTATGTGGTTAGATCCTGCGATGCTCAAGATTATGTTTGGTGGTCATTCAGAAATGGATAGACCATATTATGTTTGGAATCCCACTTCATCTTTTATCTATTCGATATGAAATTCAGAGCCGACCTAGCACTTGGGCAGGGTGAGAGGGCTCGAGTATGAAAGGGCTACCCGTGGATGGAGTCGAGAACTCATTACGGTGTGGAGCCACCACTGAGTTAAACCTCACATGCACTATGCTAGGGTACGATGTTTGAGCTTCTGTTTCGTATTTTGTATTGATATGCTCCAAAATGTTTCCTATGCCATTGATATACTTCAAAATGCTTCACATACCATTGATATGTTCCGAAATATTTCATTTGTCATTGATATGCTCCGAAACATTTCATACGCCTTTGATATACTCCGAAATGTTTCATTTGCTATTGTTATGCTCCTAAATTTTCCATACGCTATTGATATGCTCCGGAACATTTCTTATGCTATTGATATGCTCCAATTTACTCTATGCTCCATTTGTTATGAGCCAAATAGATTTTGAATGACATTACACATATGATTTTGTATCTAATGATATGGTATCTTGAAAATTCTTGTATTTTGCCTTGTATTATGATACATTGTTTAAAATCATTCCTTTTGTTCTGAATATGCTTTGTCACTTGCTGAGCTGTTTTTAGCTCACTCCGTTGTTATATAAAATCTTTCAGGTCAGCTTGTCACTCTTTGAGATGTTTGAATTGGGCTGAGGCAGTGGATAGCAATTCAGAATTATGGGCAAGTCTTATTGGTTATTATGTTATTGTTGTATAAGCATATTTTGTATGAAATGAAATGTTATCGATGAATCGAAATGGATATACTATGTAAAAGTGTTAGAATATCTCTCTTATTTGGAATTTCAGAATGTTAAGTCTAATTTATAATGATATGAACTTGTGGTGAATAGTTAGAGTTCTGATTGTATAATTTATTTAGCTTGTGGATTTATAAATGTTGTTCATGTTTGTCAAGTTGGCTTGGGTTGCCATAAATGTGAATTATCTAGTGATGTGATATATGATTATAAACTGCACAGGTTTTATAGATGTGAATTTGATAGAATATTTTTTTGTATCCTCAAATGTGTGTTTGAATCCTGGATTGGTTTGTGATGAAAGTTTTAATATTATCGATATTTTTTGAGGGGGCGTGATAGAGGTGGTATCAGGGCCAGGTTTGAGGATCACTAAAATATTTGATATGTTGACGTGCAAAATATATTGAGGTCTAGTGAACTATAATGATTGGTGGAAATTTTCTTTGATGCATTTTAGGAATCTAGGATGATGAGGACATATGGTCCTCCTATTTCATTTGTTTTTGATTAATTAAGGGGGATGAAAGGGTTGATCGAGGATACTAAATCAGAGTAGCACAATGAAAGCATGGTGAACCAAATTTCATTGGTGGTAGAAAAACAGATGATGCAAACAGAGAAGATATTTGATGTACAAAATTGTTCTGATGATCGAAAGAATTCTTTTGCCACCTTATGTTGGAAGTAGAGGCTGATCATTAATGGCAACAATTAAAAGATTTTTTGGAGGTCAATGATAAGAATGATAAGGATAAGTTTACCAATAAAAATATGATTGAAAATGAATCAGAAAGTAATAACAAGAGTGTCAAGACATTTGGATTTGAAAAGGAAAGTCATCACAAAAGACTCAATCATGTGTGAATTGCAAGTTAAGTTATGAAACAAGTTTGTGTTTTCGGGTGATTGAAGTCTATTTTGCTTGTGGAAAGTTAGATCATAAAATAAAAGACTGTCCCATGAACAAGAAAAAAGAATCACTGTCTCCTAAATCATCAGCCCATGTCATAGTGTATGCTATCACTGAATATGATTCTAAACTTTTGAATTAGTGATCGAAGGTATTATACATGTTTATTAAAGAATGCAAATATTTGTTTGACCATAGGTCCCATCTACGATTTGATTCGTAATATTTTGCTTATCACTTGGGTATTCAACCTAGACCACTGCATTATGTGCTATATGTAAATACAATCATTAGAGATTCTTTAATAACGAACTTGAATATGGTCCTCTTGTTTAATTTTTATTAGAGAACTTGAACTTTTTGCTGATTTAGTTCTCCTAGAGATTTGGAGTTTTGATATTATACTTAATATGGATTAGCTATCTTCCTATCATACAAGTATGGATTGGTATATAACAAATGATCACTTTTTGCATATTTGATCAGCCGATCTTTTATTTTGATAGTATTGGACATGATTTATCTCCTTGCCTAATGTATCCTAAGATGACTTGCTTGGATTACCTCCAAACGTGACTTTGTTTTTGATTTGGTCCTTGGGACAATCCCAATATATAAGCCTCTCTACAGAATGATATCATTTAAGTAAGTGGAATTGGAAAAGCAACTATAAGGACTATTAAATGAGGATTTTATTTGGCTTAATATTTCATCATGGTGTGTTCCGGTGTTAGTTAAAAAGATGGATGGAACATTGAGGCTTTGTATTGATTATAGACAGTTGAATCAGGTGACCATAAAAAAAAACGAGTATTCTCTAAAGTGATAACTTGTTTGATTAACTAGAGGGTGCACAAGTATTTTCAAAGAATTTTCGAAGGTCGGGTTACCATCTATTGAGGATCAAGGAGGAGAATATTTCAGTCACTCTTGGATAATTGTATAATTGTATTGTATTGATGAAACTACTTGAAAGTAGAAGGAGGAAATAAAGAAATCATAATCCTCATCTTTTCATCGATTGAACTATGATCAATTTAGAGGACTAAATTTTCTTTTAAGGGGGGAGAGTGTAATATCCCTCACTTTTGAAAATTATTAATAAAGATTTATTTATGAATCGGAGGACCTATATGTAAATATAGAAATTTTAAGGACTAAACTGTTAAGTTAAAAAAAAAAAGAAAATCGAAAATTTCGGTTTTATCCCATCGCCTCCCACGTTTTTACTTTTGGAGAAGCAGAGCGAAGAGCGGTGGGGGCGTGGGGAGAAGAAGAGAGGAAGAAGAGGGAGAAGAGAAGAAAAGAAGAAGAAGAAGAGAGGGAAGAGGGAGAGGAAAGAGAGATAGCTGCAGCAGCTAGGGCTGCAGCACCTCTGTTTCGTGTAGGAGGAAACAGAGGAGTTCTTGTATGGGGCGTCGGGGAGGAGAAGGGAAGAAGAGGAGAAGAAGAGAAGTAGAAGAAGAAGAATAAGAAGAAGACGAAAAGAGGAGGTGGCTGCGGCAAGGGCTGCAGCGAGGAGCTGTGGGACGTTGGGGAGGAGAAAGGAAGAAGAGGAGAAGAAGAAAAGAATAAGAGGGAAAACAAGAGAGGAGGAAGAAGAGGGAGAAGAGAAGAATAGAAGAAGAAGAAAAAGAGAGGGAAGTGGGAGAGGAGCGAGAGGTGGAAGCAGCTAGGGCTGCAGCACCTCTGTTTCCTGCAGGCAGAAACAGAGGAGACGAGGTGTGGGGCGTTGGGGAGGTGAAGAAGAAGAAGAGGAAAAAGAAGAAGAGAAAAAGAAAAAAAAAAGAAGGATGGCTGCGGCATAGGCTGCAGTGAGAAGGTGTGGGGTGTCGGGTAGAAGAAGGGAAGAAGAGGAGAAGAAGAAGGAGAAGAAGGAGAAGAAGAAGAAGAGGAAGAGAAGAAGTAGAAGCGGGTGAAGTGGCGGCACCTCTGTTTTCTGCAGGAGGAAACAGAGGAGAGGTGCTGTGCGTCGGGAAGAAGAAAGGGATGAACGAGAAGAAGAGAAGAAGAAGAAAGGAAGGAGAAGGAAGAGGAGAAGGGAATGAAGTTTTAGCAGCAATGGCGGCAATGGCAGCTATAGCTGTGGCAGGGAAAGAGGGAGAGGAAGGAAGGAGGGAAGGAGAGGAAGAAGAGAAGGGAAGAAGGGCTGCATGGCTCTTGGCTTTATGGCAGCTGCAGTTGGAAGAGAAGAAGGAGAGGAAGATGAGCAGCGGAGGAAGAAGAGGTTGCGGCCGGGCTGAGGGCTGCGACTGCAGCAGTGCAGCTGGGAAAGAAGAGAAGGAAAGGAAGAAGAAGAGAAAGGAAAAGGGAAGAAGAGAGAAAGAGGATATGGGGAGGCAGCTGGGCAGCAGCATGCAGCTGCAGCTGGAAGAGAAGGAGAGGAAACAGAGCAGTGAAAGAAGAAGAGGTTACTGACTGCAGTCGGCAGTAGTGTTTGGGAAAGAAAAAAAATAGGAACGAGAGAAGGAGGAAGGAAGTAGTACAGTGGAAGGGGCTGCGGTTGTGACAGCATCTGCGGTCGTGGCTATGACTGTGGTAGTGGCAACGACGATGGTTACGACAGCTGCGTTTGAAAAAGAAAACGAAGGAATGAGAGTAAGAGAGAGCAGGTGACTATGTCTCTATGTTCTGCATGAGCTGCAGTTGTGGAGGAAAAGTAGAAGGATTTGGGCTGACACATTCTTTAGATCTTCGGATCAAAATCTTTGAAAGACAAGTTTCCCGATCATTTCTCCTGTTATTGTTCTAATTTTTCTATTGCAAGTGTTTCGATCCTTTCTATTGCAAGTGTTCCGATGCCTTCTATTGTAAGCTTTCTAATCTTTTCTATTGCAAGTGTTTCGATCATTGCTATTGTAAATGTTTCGATCCTTTCTATTGCAAGTTTCCCGATTGTTTCTCTTGTTATTGTTCTAATTTTTCTATTGCAAGTGTTCCGATCTTTTCTCCTACAAATGTTATCTTTTCTATTACAAGTGTTTCAATCTTTTCTATTGCAAGTGTTTCGATCATTTCTATTGTAAGTGTGACACGGGAGTGTCTAATTTGCTATAATCTGTTCATATGGATCATGCTGATAATATGATATTTTTTCGGCCAATAATATTACCACATAATCAGCATATTTCCCTACACAAAGGAATACATTAATGAAGTTGGTTGGCAGTTGTAAAGCTGTATCATGGTACTTTTCTTCATGGCTAAGGAATACATTAATGGAGTTGGTTGGCAGTTGTAAAGCACTTACTTTCGAAATTCCCTATGCATGAAGGGTTGTTTCATGCACTAGTATTTATTTTGGGGTTTAGGGCTTAGAATGAAGTTTTTAAAAATCTGAGGATATTGGCAGAAGCTCTCTTGGAGTGCTCTTTTGAACTCTGTATCTCTTGGATGCGTCCTTGAGTGGTGAGTCTTTTGCTTTCAGTTCTGTATCCTCGTTTATCGTCATTAGGGTAGTGATCTTCTATATCCCTTTTGATTTTAAACTTGGTGGTGAGCTAGTGTTTTTCGTTTTACCGAAGAAGTTTCGTCAAGAGTTCGTTTCTTGCCTTCTGTGACATTTTCTATCTGAACAACTATTCTATTGGTGTTCTTTTGAAATCCATTCTGCATTTTTACCCTCCCCGGTATCAGTTTGGTATCATAGCTAAAGGCTAGAGATCATGGCAAGGCGGAATGGAAAATATATAGTTTGTGAAGGTAGCGACCATGAAGATGACGCTGAGTCGTTGAGGCTGCAGCTACGAAAATTGCTGCGTAGCCTACAAGAAAAAAATGAAATAATCGACGAACTTCAAAGTAGACACAACCAGTATGAAAATGACGCTTGAGAGTTTATTTCTGATGATGATACACCTCATCTTCCAAGGGAGTCGAGAAGATGTCGGAGAAGAAATGAAGTCCAAGACGAGGGGCAGAATAAATATAACCTCAGATTTTATATTCCAGAATTTGAAGGTAAAATAAATGTTGATGACTTTATCGATTGGCTTAATACAGTAGAAAGAATTTTCGATTTTCATGAACCAGTAGAACAAAAGAAGGTCAAACTTGTGGCACTCAAACTCAGGCGGAATGCATCTTTTTGGTGGGAAAATATGAAGAAACAAAGAGAACGTGAGGGGAAAGAGTAAGATTGTTACATGGGAGAAAATGAGAAGGGAGCTGAAGAGAAAATATTTACCTTATAATTATAGGCAAGAGATCTTTCTCAAAATATATGATTTCAAGCAAAAAGATCTTAGTGTAGAGGAGTGCACTGCAGAATTCGATAATTTGATGTTAAAAGGAGAGCTTGTGGAACCGGAAGAGCAAACAATTGCAAGATACTTAGGAGGTCTAATGTATGAGATTGCTAAAGTTGTCCAACTACAACCATATTGGTCTTTAAATGATGTGAGCAAACTGGCATTAAAAGTTGAAAAGCAACAGAAGTTTGAAAAGAGTTTTCGGTATGGCTCAAAAGAAGGATATACAAAAGGAGGAAGTTCCAAGCCTACTGTCCAAAGCAAGTTGATATCGAAGGTGCAAGAAAATGGTGAAGAATTTGCTGGCAGCAAAAAAACACCTAATTCTTCTACCCCAAGTGGTCGAAAATGCTTCAAATGTCATGATTTTGGGCATATCGCTTCAGATTATCCAAATAGGAGGATTGTAACTTTGGTTGAAGATCATAGTGATGAAGGAGAAGATGAAGCTGACGACGAACCAAAATATGATGATGATGAGGAAGAGATTACTTATGCTGATCATGATTTGTCTATTGTATTACAACGTAGTTTACAAGTGTCATATGTGGCCGACGATGAAAGTTGGGTGAGAAAAAATATGTTTCACACTAAATGCACTTCTCTTGGCAAAGTGTGCTTGGTGATTATCGACAGCGGCAGCTTTGAGAATGTGGTATCTTTAGAGATGGTGCAGAAGCTAGAGTTGGATACCATCCCTCATCCACATTCATACCAGTTATGTTGGCTGCAAAAAGGAAATGACATCAATGTAACTAAAAGATGTTTAGTTTTATTTTCTATTGGCAAGTATTATAAAGATGAAGTATGGTGTGACGTTGCTCCTATGGATGATTGTCATTTGCTGTTGGGAAGACCTTGTTGGGAAATCCTTGGGGGCGACATCATATGCGCAGCAGAAGAATAAGAAAAACAAAATCCCCGATTCCCAAAGTGATGTTCGTCGTCGTGCGAAGATTGGTACGCAAAAATCCACGAAATATGAAACTGCGTATAAAGTAGATTGTGTTACCTAGGGAGATCGTATATCCCTGTTTCCTTGCAGATCCTTAGGAGAGGGTGAAGGAGGTCAAGCGTCCTCCTCTCTAGCAGTGATCCACACAGCAGGGTTGCGACGACGCTCCTCAAAACTCCAGACCTACTCTGAGGTGGAGATGGAGAGGAGAATAGGAAAAGGAAAACAAAAGCTCTCTAGCCCATGGGGCTCTGAATCCCTCCTATTTATAGAGGTACCATGTCAAACCCTAATGGGTCCTCCCCTAGTGGGTATTGGATCTGCATCCAATAAGACAAGGGCTCCATCGGATATCTAATATTCGAACCTCTATTCATCGCAATGCCTACCATATATGTGTGACCCTTTAGGCCCAATTGTCGAGCTGGCCGTGAGTCATACCTGTCAGAACTCCTTCTAACTCAGTGAATTATTATCTCTGTAATCCACAGACGATACAGGGGAATCTAATCCATTTGACCTGTCTGTCCTTAGTTACTGTGTACCTATAGTTCCTCATCCATCTAATATACTAGAGACCGTATATCGCGCATGGTGTTCTCAGACCCACACGGTTTCTTCTCGAGTCTTGCTCTAATCGGATTCTTCCGGAGAACTCTTTCTCTCTCAACACGAATGACCCTGGCCAGGGATTTGTCTGAGCAAAAACACATGGGATATTCCTCTCATGACGTCGAGAGTGGATGATCCTCTATTGACAGTCAATAGCCCTCGTAAGGTCAACTACCACTCACAATGACCAGCTGTACTAGATCTGGGACAGCCAAACCTATAAGTCTGGTATCAAAGAGTGGAGCACTCATATAGGACATCCTTGGTGTCTCAAATCTAAGGACCAGATACACCACTAGGACTACAGAATCGCTGTCTGACAATAAGGCATCATCAACCATCCAGCATTCTGTAAGCGGATCAATTAATGAACCCATTCTCCAATGAGCACCTATACTGTATCCCTAGTGTCCCTACACAAGCAGCTATGAGACCAGCTGCATCCATCATATGGACGGGTATACAGCACACCAGTCTGTCCGGTTATCACGATATCCCTCTCGAGTAACCTATGACCGGGATTATTTAGGATATGTGTTTAAAGGTGAATCGATCTCACTATCGTGATCTCATCACGATCCGATTCCCATTGCACAAATCTTAGGACATCACAATATATGTATGCATTTATGCAATAGTTATAAAGTGTTATATGCCAAAATATAATAAGCAAAAATAATCTATATTAAGTCACACGTGCCATCACTCACGTGATTGGCTTGCTGGGCACCTATGACTAGCAATCTCCCACTTGACCTAAAGCCAATCACCTATGTGTCTGATCTCCATCAGACCCCTGTGACGCTCAAAACAAATCTGAGATAACGGCTTTGTTTTTGGATCTGCAATGTTATCTTCGGATGTAACTCTTTCCACTACTACATCTCCTCGGGTCACGATCTCTCTGATAAGGTAGAACCTCCTCAGAATATGCTTAGATTTCTGATGAGACCTAGGTTCCTTTGCTTGAGCAATCGCCCTGTTCGTTTTACCGAAGTTTCGTCAAGAGTTCGTTTCTTGCCTTCTGTGACATTTTCTATCTGAACAACTATTCTATTGGTGTTCTTTCGAAATCCATTCTGCATTTTTACCATCCCCGGTATCAAAGTGTTCCGATCCTTTCTATTGCAAGCTTTTTAATCCTTTCTATTGCAAGTGTTTTGATCCTTTCTATTGTAAGCTTTCTAATCTTTCCTATTGCAAGTGTCATAATCTTTCCTTACTATAATTTTATTTCTATATTTGCTTTGAATATGAGGAACTTTGAATTATTCTAGCCTTGCATTTGATATATCTCCTATTTAGACGTAACGATTCGAATCTGTACAACTTCTGAGATTCTGATCCTTCTACCTTGTTATGGTTATAACTTCATGTATTGACCTCTGATTTGGACAAAACTTATTTAATCAGAATGTAGACTCATAAACTTTTCTTTTAATAGCTTATTTTAAGAATTCAGAGTAAGTTTGCCTAACCAAACTTCTGTTTCAAATGAGCCTACAGATTCTAGAAAACAAGGATCGTAATTTCTGACCTTTTGATATTGAGCTGCCTAAAAGTCAATGTTGGAAACTCCGATTTGTTTAAAACTGATTTCATTAGAAACTAGACACGTAGATCTTTCTTTTAATATATGTATTGAAAGATTTGGAGTCCAAACACTTACCCAGTTATCTGTTGAATCTGACCTTATGAATTTTGCCAAACAGAGATTTTGTTCTACGACCCTTGTTTATCAAATTATTTGTAACTCCCTCTGTTGGACAGTTCAATTCATATGAAACTTATTTTCTCTGAAAGTAGATTGAAATATCTTTCCAATGATATATTTCTGAGTAAATTGGAGCATTATTGATAGATTGAATCATTTGTTCAATATGCCTCTTGAATTTTGCCAAAAATTGAGCTTTGGTCGATTTCGCATATTCTGGTTTCAGTCCATTGAAAATTGATTTCATCTAACCTTCTTATTTGAATTGAGCTATATGTGATTGCTTGGAATCCTTGTACACTCTTGCTTTCATTTACTTTCAAATCTGAATATATTTGTGAAGGATTATGTTTGCATCGTATTGACTCATAAAGGCACATGTACATTTCGTTGTTCCGCATGTGCTTCCGATATGTCCAAATTTATTGTTCACAATACCCTTTTGTACTCTGGTGTTTGTGGGATTATTTGGACCTTTGCCAGAAATAGTAAAGGGTATATGCTTAGAGCCTGCGATGCTCTAGATTATGTTTGGTGGTCATTCAGAAATGGATAGACCATATTATGTTTGGAATCCCACTTCACCTTCTATCTGTTTGATATGAAATTCAGAGCCAACCTAGCACTTGGACAGGGTGAGAGGGCTCGAGTAGGAAAGGGCTACCCGTGGATAGAGTTGAGAACTCATCACGGCGTGGAGCCACCACTGAGTTAAACCTCACATGCACTATGCTAGGGTACGACGTCTGAGCTTCTGTTTTGTATTTTGTATTGATATGCTCCAAAATATTTTCTATGCCATTGGTATACTTCAAAATGCTTCACATACCATTGATATGTTCCGAAATATTTCATTTGTCATTGATATGCTCCGAAACATTTCATACGCCTTTGATATACTCCGAAATGTTTCATTTGCTATTGTTATGCTCCTAAATGTTCCATATGCTATTGATATGCTCCAGAACATTTCATACGCTATTGATATGCTCCAATTTACTCTATGTTCCATTTGTTATGAGCCAAATAGATTTTGAATGACATGACACATATGATTTTGTATCTAATGATATGGTATCTTGAAAATTCTTGTATTTTGCCTTGCATTATGATACCTTGTTTGAAATCATTCTTTTTGTTATGAATATGCTTTGTCACTTGCTGAGCTGTTTTTAGCTTACTCCGTTGTTATATAAAATCTTTCAGGTCAGCTTGTCACTCTTTGAGATGTTTGAATTGGGCTGAGGCAGTGGATAGCTATTCAGAATTATGGGCAAGTCTTGTTGGTTATTATGTTATTATTGTATAAGCATATTTTGTATGAAATGAAATGTTGTTGATGAATCGAAATGGATATACTGTGTAAAAGTGTTAGAATATCTCTCTTATTTGGAATTTCAGAATGTTAAGTCTAATTTATGATGATATGAACTTGTGGTGAATAGTTGGAGTTCTGATTATATAATTTATTTAGTTTGTGTATTTATAAATGTTGTTCATGTTTGTCACGTTGGCTTGGGTTGCCATAAATGTGAATTATCGAGTGATGTGATATATGATTATAAACTGCACAGGTTTTATAGATGTGAATTTGATAGAATATTTTTCAGTATCCTCAAATGTGTGTTTGGATCCTGGATTGGTTTGTGATGAAAGTTTTAATATTATCGATATTTTTTGAGGGGGCATGACACTATCAATCAATTCTTTGTCGACCTTATCTACCTTAGTGGAGCCAATTACATACTTGGAATTAAGGGCCCGACCAACCATACAGTGCTTCATAAGGGGCACATTTTATGGATGAACGATATATACTATTATACTACCATTCGGCATAGGGAAGTCATTTCACCCACTCTTTCGGTCAGTCACTAGCAAAACATCAAAGGTATGTCTCTAAACACTTGTTCACCACTTTTATTTGGCCTTCAGTTTATGGATGATATGTTGTGCTCATCTTGAGTTGGTGCCCTATAATTGAAATAACTCGGTCTAAAATTTACTAGTGAATATCCTATCATGACTTACAAAGGACCTTAGCATCCCATGTAGTTTAACAATATTTTCTATGAAAATCTGAGCAATACTAGTAGTAGTGTAGGGATTTTGCACAGCACAAAAATGAGTATATTTAGTAAATTGATCAACCACCACGAGAATTGTGCTTTTACCTTTGGAAGGTGGCTGCCCTTCGATGAAGTCCATGGAGATATCAGTCCACATTGAGTTCGATATGGGTAGTGGTTGTAGCTTCCCTGGACTTGCCACTATTTCACCCTTGTGCAGTTAACATATATCACATTATGCCACATATTCAGAAATAACTTTTTTCATCCCTCTCTAATAAAAATTTTACTTCATTCTTTTGTAGGTTCTCAGGAATCCAAAGTGCCCTGTTGAAGGTGTAGAGTGCATTTCATACAGGATGATTTTGATGCAAGGGGAGTCGGGTATAAGCACAATGCGACCTTTGTAGCATAGATCCCTCGAATCCTAAGTGTAGTGGGCTATTGCGCTTAGATCCTCTAAATTTTTTATGATATTGCTAATCTCTAAATCCTTCTTCCATTCTTCCCTAATGTTCTCGAGGAAGCCGGTGGTAGGAAGGGAGATGGCTGAAAATTTAGCTTACTTAGGTAGTCGTGAGAGTGCATTTGCAACAATGTTTTCTTTCCCTTTTTGTAAATAATTTCATAATCAAATCTTAGAAGTTTGGTTACCCATTTTTGCTGCTCAGGGGATGATATCTTCTATTCAAAAAAGTACTTGAGGCTTCTATGGTCAGTTTTAATTTGAAATCACCAACCGATCAGGTAGGGTCTCCACCTCATTACTGCGTGCACAATGGCGAGCATCTCCTTATCATATATTGACATGTTTTGATGGGAGGGAGACAATGCCTTACTGGTGTATCTGAGTGGTCGACCATCTTGCATGAGAATAGCTCAAATTCTGACTCCAGATGCATTAGCCTCAATGATAAAAGGTCAGCTGAAATCTGGTAGTACTAGCATCGGCTTCATCGTCATAGTTGTCTTAAGTTTGTTGAAGGCAGTAGAGGCTTTCTCCGACCATTAGAAGGCATCTTTTTTCAGTAGAGAAGTGAGGGGTGCACTGATCTTCCCATAGTCCTTCATAAATTTTCGGTAGTAGCCCATTAGTCCAAGAAACCCATGCAGTAATTTAACATTTGTAGGTTTCGGCCTGCCCTGCATTGGTTCAATTTTTGTTGGGACTAGTGTCACTCCTTCTGATATTATGTGCCCAAGGTATTCTACTTTTTGTTGGAGAAACCTGCACTTTGGCTGCTTAATAAAAAGGGTATTCTCCCAATCATCAAAATAACTCATAAATGCTAAAAGTGAGTCTTAAGAGAAGGGCTGTAAATGAGAATATCATTAAAAAATACAAGCATAAATTTACGAACAAAGCTCCAAAAAATATCGTTCATGAAAATTTGGAAGGTTGAAGGAGAATTTATGAGTCCAAAGGCATTACTAAGAATTCATAATGGCTGTTATGTTTGCGGAATACAGTTTTTGGAATGTCATCTTCATATACCCAAATTTGGTGGTAACCGGATCAGAGGTCCAACTTCGTGAAGACTCGAGCTCCTTTTAACTCATCAAGAAGTTCATCCACCATAAATATTAGGTACTTATCCTTGACAGTGATATCATTTAAAGCTCGATAGTCGATGCATATCCGCCAAGTTCCATCCTTCTTAAGTAGCACCGGTGAGAAATAGGGGCTGCAACTTGGCTGAATCACCCCTGTTTCAAGCATATCCTTTATAATATTTTCAATTTCATCCTTCTGGAGGTGAGAATAATGGTACGGTCGAGTGTTCGCTGGAAGCTTGCTAGGAAGGATTGGAATCCGATGGTCATGCTGCCGAGTAGGAGGAAGACCATATGGCTCAGCAAAAATGTTAGCAAATTCAACAAGCAATTGGGTGAGATTTTGATTTTAAAATTTTATTTTCTTCCCCTTTGGTTGCTGCTGGAGATGCATCAAAAAGCCACCATTTACCTTGTGTAAAACTTTCTCCATTCGTTGGGTCGAAACGGTGGTTACGTTACTTCCGCACTTCTCACGTAGGATAATCTGTTTGCCTTTGTAGTAGAATTTCATAATTAATTAGGAAAAGTTCTAAGAGATATCGCCTAGCGTAGTCAGCCATTCTTTGCCAAGTATAGCCTCATAGTCATCAATTGGTAGGAGGAAGAAGTCGGTAATAATTTTTTGGTCATGCAGTAATAGTTTCACTTGTGGGCATTTTTGGTCGGACTTCAGGATTCTATCGTCGATGACCTTTACGTCAAACTTGCTACAACCTTCGATGTGGAGCATCATCTGAGCAGCAACCTTACTGTTTAGGAAGTTATTAGTGCTGCCAATGTTAATGAGAATAGTGATCAGTTGTTGTTTGAGAAGGCCTCCTACTTTCATCGTTTGCGGGTTTGAGTAGCCGGCTAGCGCGTGTACCATAAAGTCGGTAAGTTATGGCTCTTCTTCTGCCTCTTCTTATTTATATTTATGGCTCTCTTCTAAATATTCAATGACCTCTTCTTCTATTAGTTCAATCACAAGAAGTCTCCCTATTTTACAGTGATGCTCGTGGCTCCATGGCTCGTCACAATGCCAGCATAACCCCTTCGCATATCACTCCTGAAACTCTTCTCTTGTCAACCTTTTTGGTGTAGGGGCTCGGTTGATAGTAGGGGGGGTTGAGGGCTTCGGTATTGTTGGTCGGAGAGTGACCCTAGTCCTTTGGGCTTCATGGTTCAATCGCTCCTCTTGAAGTCATGCGAAAGAGAAGGCTGCCATAAGCATATACGGTTCTCGCACTTTAACTTCTCCTCAGGTCTCCACCTTCAAGCCCTCAATAAAGGTCCCCAATAGCTATTTTTTAGACCAATCATAAGTTTGATTAGATTACCATCTAAACCTAGTTTGGTACTCCTGAATGGTGGAATTTTGTTGGATCTTTGCTAGTTGTCCATTAATATTCTCGTAATCGGTTGGTCCAAAGCGGATCAGCAATTTCTTTGAATTGTCACCATGAGAGGACTCCATGAGTGTGTTCAAATCAATTAAACCATTGTATGACATCCCCTTCAAGATGTATAGCTGCAATTTCCACCATAGATACGTCTGCGGTTTTGTGGTACCGAAAATATCTCTTCGCGTGCGAGATCCAACCAATCGGGTCTCCTTCTTCCTATCTAGGGAAGTCCACCCTCATGTGTGGATAATAGGGATCAGTCATAGAGCCTCCCCTCTCTTGGAAGTCATCTCTTCAGTCTTGGTGTGATTGGTCAGAGCTCTCTCCTTGATGTAATTTCTTCGGGCTTAGTGGTCGGCCCAAACTGAGTTCGGTAAAGAGAGTTCGAATCTTATCCTCCATTTATATCTCGAAGGCTTCGAATTTAGCATTGATTGTCTCCTCTGATGCCATAGTATATGCCTCCAAATCTGTAATGTTAAGATCTCTCTTTTGTTGTCAGGTTAAAGGCATGTATCGGTTGAGAGAAGTGGTGGTCGAAAGGGTTGGTGGATTGGTGGATATAAGCTGCCGTTTAGGCTTGTTTTGTGGCTATTTTGGGTGCAGTTTGAGGGTGTAGTTTAGTAGAGTTTTAGGGCTGTGATGGTAGTAGATGAAGGTTAGGGAAAAAAATATTTTAGATCTATGGTAGATGACAGCAAAGGTTTGATAGAAATCAGTGGAAGTTGCTATCGATAGGTGTTGTCTTGTAAGAGCAGAATTGTCGTCGAAGAAACACTAGTTTCTCAATGAAATTTCTAGAAAATACTGAGAGATTTGAGGAGAAAATTTGACAATAAAATCTCGGTTTAGATAACAACAATAATGATAAATTTATTCAAGAAAATTTCGGTAGTATAATAGCAAGGAAATTGGTGCAAGTTGCGATAGCAGAATACTCATCGAAAAATTCCAACGGTTTGCGACGAAAATTTGCAGCAACAAAAAAATGTTTTTAGAGATGAATTCCTCAATAGATCAATCTTAGATGGAAGCCAAGATTATCTATGAAGCATATAAGAAATTTCATTCAAAAAGGATATCAAATAGATTGGTTAAAGGCAACAATATGTGGCTGAAATTTTCTATAGCAATCCTTTGCCCGCAAAGATGATTACTTTTGCGACGAAAGAAATTTGCAGCACAGGATATATAAAAAGATTTCTTCTTGGTATTTTAAATGAAAAATTGTAGTAACAAAAGGAATTAGTGATAGGAGAATACCATATCTCTGATGCAAATGGAGGTGATGACAGTAGATTGATTTGATCTACGATAGAAGATAACGGTGAAGATGGCGTCGTCAAGAGCAATTGTGGGAATTGCTTGGCTGGTGGTGGGCGGCAGGGATGGCAGCAAAAGTAGTAAGATCATTGCTATGATACCAGATGATAGAACCCCGGAGGAATTCTATGAAAATTGATCTTTGAGGGAGATCAAACCTTGGAACGCTATAGGGGTTCCACTCTCCTCTAAGTCGGCCAAATGGCTGCAATTGTAAATAAATCTTATTTTCAAAGAGATGGAAGCTGCATGCTTATATAGGGCTCTAAACCCTAACCCTAGGGGCTGCTTCCAAAGTGAGTTACCCCTTTTGCCCTCAACTCTAACCAACCAGCCCAATAAATGGGGGCGGTGGCTAGGAAGCACAAAGGCCCAAATATAAACCCTAGCCACTCTTCTTTATAGGATAAAGGCAGCTAGGTGGGGTTTATTACAATCTCATAGGGTTTTATTAGCTGCTTCTTGGTTGAGTAGGATCCAACCCTACTAGGGTCCTATTAGGCTACCTGAGCAAGCTAAAATTTCAGCCATCTCTCTTTCTACCACTGGCTTCCTGCTAGTCATAGGTGCCCAGCAAGCCAATCACGTGAGTGATGGCACGTGTGACTTAATATAGAATCTTTTTGCTTATTATATTTTGGCATATATCACTTTATAACTATTGCATAAATGCATACATATATTGTGATGTCCTTGAATTTGTGTAATGGGAATCAAATCGTGATAAGATCACGATAGTGAGATCGATTCACCTTTAAACACATATCCTAAATAATCCCGGTCATAGGTTACTCGAGAGGGATATTGTGATAACCGGATAGACTGGTGTGCTGTATACCCGTCCATATGATGGATGCAGCTGGTCTCATAGCTGCTTGTGTAGGGACACTAGGGATATAGTACATGTGCTCATTGGAGAATGAGTTCACTGATTGATCCGCTTACGGAATGCTAGATGGTTGATGATGCCTTATTGTCGGGACAAAATGATTTCAGTAGTCCTAGTGGTGTATATGGTCCTTAGACTTGAGACACCAAGGATGTCCAAGATGAAAGTGCTCTACTCTTTGATACCGGACTTATAGGTTTGGTCTGTCCTAGATCTAGTACACCGGGGTCATTGGGAGTGGTAGTCGACCTTACGAGGGCTATTGAGTGTCGATAGAGGATCATCCACTCTCTAGATCATCATGAGAGGAATATCCTATGTGTTCTTGCTCGCACAAATCCCCGGCCGTAGTCATTCGGGTTGAGAGAGAAAGAGTTCTTCGGGAGAATCGGATTAGAGCGAGACTCAAGAAACCGTGTGGGTCCGACAACACCATACCATCGATATATATCTGTCTCTGGGAATATTAGATGGATGAGGGACTATAGGTACACGGTAACTAAGGACGACAGACAGGTCCAATGGATTTGATCCCCACAGATCGTCCGGGACTACGGCATAGTGGCCTAGTACGTCCGTAATCGATGAGCCGAGTGAATTATTATAGAGATAATAATTCACTGAGTTAGAAGGAGTTCTGACAGGTATGACTCACGACCAGCTCGATATTGGGCATAGAGGGTCACACACATATGGTAGGCATTGCGATAAATAGAGGTTCGGATATGAGATATCCGACGGAGCCCTTGTCTTATTGGATGCATATCTAATACCCACTAGGGTAAGACCCATTAGAGTTTGACAGGCGACCTCTATAAATAGGAGGGATTCAGAGCCCCATGGGCTAGAGAGCTTTTGTTTGCCTTTTCCTATTCTCCTCTCCATCTCCACCTCAGAGTAGGTCTGGAGTTTTGAGGAGCGTCGTCGCAACCCTGCTGTGTGGATCATCGCTAGAGAGGAGGACGCTTAACCTCCTTCACCCTCTCCTAAGGATCTGCAAGGAAACAGGGATATACGATCTCCCTAGGTAACACAATATACTCTATACGCAGTTTCATGTTTCGCGGATTTTTCGTACCAATCTTCGCACGACGACGAACATCTCTTTGGGAATCGGGGATTTTATTTTTCTTGTTCTTCCGCTGCGCATATGATGTCGCCCCCAAGGATTTCCCAACAGTGGTATCAGAGCTAGGTTGCTCGTGTGAATGATTGGTTTTGAACTGTGTGTGTTGTGTTTAGGAAGAATTTTGACGTCAAAATTGTTGATGCAAAAACAAGGAAGGTCAGCAATAGTTGCTACCTCTGCGTGCGTACAGCGTAGCCGTAGGGAGGCAGCCCACGGGCAGAGGCGCCGCAGGGCATCGGCGCCCGCCGCCGTTGCTCCCGTGGGCGAAACCCCCCCGAAGGGGCGGTCGTCTGGCGGGATAGCACCGCCTACGGAGGCGGCGACGCCCGAAGGGTGCGCCCACCCGCAGCTGCATTGCTGCCAGCGGGCGTGCCGCTTGTAGGCGAGGGTAGTGCCCTCGCCCCGCCGCACCGGCCGCCGCCGGCAGGGTGGCGGCGGCGGCAGTAGCGAAAAGGGGAAAGGACATTAGGGTTTCTGGGCAAAAGACAGATTTGCCCCTCGGAATTTGAGAAATTTCAATTTTTGTCTTTTGTCCAAATTCTAAGAATACCCCTATGAATTCAAAAATTCCCTATAATGTTCTTGATTTTAGAAAATATTAATTAATTAAAAGGTTTAGTTGATTATTATTTTTTTATTATTATTATCTAGTAGTCCTACATGATGATAATTATTTATACATGTGATGTATGATGTGTGGACGGATGATCATGGACCGTGTGATGTGTGTACCTGTGATTATTATTATTGAGGTCTGCGAACCTCCATTATATTTCTCGTTTATTGTCGGGCCTGCGTGCCTATGATTAAGTTGTAATCACATGAGGAGGCACAGCGGGAGCGTGGATGCGAGAGCGGGACCCGCGAGACGGACGATTGTGATGCATGAAGATGCATCAAGATGTCGACGGAACCGACAAGGACGAAATGGACGATCACAGGGCATGGAGATGCACCATTGCACACATAGATCTTGATGTGAGTGATTAGGCCTACTGGCTCGGGCCTAATCATATTAGGTTGTGGTCCATGATCATCTGGTGTAATTGCTTATACACATACTAGATATGTATATATATTTGCATATGATGTAGATATATATTAAATATGTATATGTGTGACATGTCATATTAGGAGACCAAATCATAGAAACATCTCTCGATAATATTAAGTCGGTAAACATGAAGCAATTAGATTGACCCACGTGGCCTTCCATCGTTATAAGTAGGAACCGATTCCCGGTGTTGGCTGAGTTGGTCGAGTCCCTCGAGACTCACCTATATCGCGATTCGCTATCTTGCTTACGACATAAAGATGTCACCGGTGACCTGAGGGCATGGTATACTTGGTCGAGTCCCTCGAGGGTATATCATCAAATCAGACTCATCTTGTAACGAAGGTGTTGACTTAACCGAGCATCATAGTTGGTCGAGTCCCTCGAGGCCATGGTGATTCGAAGGCTGAACAGGACGGGAATCACAAGGAGTTGTGATCGACAAGAGTTGCCTACCTTTTAGGCTTAGTGTGATTGGTCGAGTCCCTCAAGGTTACACTAAGATGCTGATTGGATCCTGATCCTCACTAGAAGTCTACCGGAGACTTCCGTTTCACGTGCTGAGGGTGTCGCGTGACTCGTTAGTAAAATAGTGGGAGCATATTAAGATAGAAGTCTATATCTTGATACTTTATTTCTTGCAAAATCTGCATGTTATTCATTTCTGCTGCATCTTTATTTTCAGAAAATGTCGCTTTCAAATCCCTTACGTGGCAAACTTGATGTCAACCGCCTTACTGGTCCAAATTATACGGATTGGCTCCAGAACTTGAGAATTGTTCTCACAGCGGAGAAAATCGTGTACGTCCTTGATACAGTGATGCCTGCGCCCGAAGAAGGGGCAAATGAGGATGAGATCGCTCACTACGTGAAGTACATTGATGACTCCACTCTTGCTCAGTGCTATATGTTGGGCTATATGACCCCTGAGTTATAGAGACAACATGAAAAGATGGATGCCAGATCCATTCTCCTACATGTCCGCAAATTGTTTGAGGAACAAGGAAGGACTCAGCGATATGAGATATCTAAGAGCCTCTTCCGCGCTAGGATGACTAAGGGGACATCGGTTCAGAACCATGTCCTAAAGATGATTGAGTGGATAGAGAAACTCACAGGTCTAGGAATGGTCATAGAGGATAACTTGTGTGTGGACATTGTGCTTCAGTCCCTACCAAATTCCTTTTCGCAGTTCATAATGAATTTTAATATGAACAAGCTTGAAGTGACTCTCCCAGAGCCTCTCAATATGTTGAGGGAGGCAGAGAGTACTATCAAGAAAGAGAAGCCAGTTCTCTACACTGGTGAGGCCAAAGGGAAAAGGAAAGCAGAAAGGTCCCTTAAGAAGGGAAAGGGCAAGGTCAAACCAGGTAAAGCAAAGGTTGCTAAGAAAGACCCAGCAATGGACAAAAGCCAGTGCTTCCACTATGGTAAAGATGGGCACTGGAAGAGAAACTGCAAAGAGTACCTTACAGAAAGGGCGAAACAAAAGCTTGATGAAGCTTCAGGTACATTCATGATCAGTCTCCATTTGTCAGACTCTTATGATAATATATGGGTATTGGATACCGGTAGTGCTTATCATATATGCAATTCGTTGCAGGTTCTGGCAAGGCCTAGGAAACTAGAGAGAGGCGAGATGGACCTCAAGATGGGTAATGGAGCAAAAGTTACTGTAGTAGCTGTTGGCGAGGTCGCCCTACATCTGCCTAGTGGAGCTTTATTGCATTAGATGCATGTTATTTTGTTCCTTCTATTATCAAAAACATTATCTCCATTTCATGTTTAATAGTTAGTGGATATAAATTTATTTTTGAAAACAATGGTTGTTCGATATTATTAGATGATAAGATCATCATGAAAGGAACATTGCATAATGGTTTATTTATATTAGACACCACTCCATATATTATGAATGTAAATATGTCCAAAATGAAACGAGATGAGTTGAACAGTGCATACCTGTGGCATTGTAGGCTAGGTCACATCCATGAAAGAAGGATTCAAAAGTTGCTAAATGATGGATATCTAGATCCATTCGCCTATGTGTCATATGCAACTTGTGAGCCTTGCATTCGTGGAAAACTGACCAACTCTCTATTTAGTGGAACTGGAGAGAGAGCCACTGAGTTGTTGGAACTCATACATAGTGATGTATGTGGACCCATGTCAACTCATGCCATTGGAGGTTACTCCTACTTCATTACATTTACTGATGATTTCTCAAGGTATGGATATGTGTACTTAATGAAGTACAAGTCCGAGGCCTTTGAGAAATTCAGAGTATAAAGAATGAGGTGGAAAACCGGACCGAAAAGAGTATCAAAACTCTTCGATCGATTGAAGAGGTGAGTACTTAAGTACATAGTTCACTCAGGTTCCTCAAGGACCATGGGATATTATCCCAATGGACACCTCCTTATACACCTCACTTAATGGTGTCTCTCGAAAGTAGAAATCATACATTATTAGATATGGTACGGTCCATGATGAGTTTCACGACCTACCCATCTCATTCTCCGGGATACCCCTAGAACCGCAGACTTACCTTCTTCAACAGAGTTCCAACTAAGTCGGTAGTGTCTACACCCATATGAGATATGGAAAGGGAAGAAGCCCGATCTTAAGGTTGTTAAGATTTGGGGCTGCCCTACACATGTTAAAAAACACAACCTCGATAAGTTAGAATCAAGGACAGAAAGGATGCAAATTTGTGGGATACCCCAAGGAAACTTGTGGGTATTATTTCTATCATCTCGAGGACCAAAAGGTCTTTGTAGCTAAGAGAGAGCAGTGTTCCTTGAGAAGGAACACATTCTTGGCGGAGATAGTGGGAGAATGATAGAATTGAGCGAGGTTGGAGAACCAAGCTCAAGCACCGCTACCTCTGACCGAGTCCTGTTCGGTACCTAATACACAAGTTTCAACTTTACGTAGGTCTGATAGAGTATCCCATCCTCCTGAGAGATATGTGGGATATATTAGAGGAGAGGATGCAGAGGATATTGATCCTCAGACCTACGAGGAGGCTATTATGAGTATAGACTCCGGGAATTGGCAAGAAGCCATGAATTCTGAGATGGATTCTATGTATTCCAATAAGGTTTGAAACCTAGTTGATGCGCCCGAAGGTATTGTACCCATCGGTTGCAAGTGGATCTTTAAGAAAAAGATCAGAGTAGATGGAAAGGTAGAGACCTATAAAGCAAGGCTAGTGGCTAAGGGGTATCGTCAAAGGCAAGGTGTTGATTATGACGAAACCTTCTCACCCGTAGCAATGCTAAAATCTATCAGAATTCTATTGGTTATTGCAGCACACTATGATTATGAGATCTGGCAGATGGATGTGAAAACCATATTCCTCAATGGGAACCTCGAGGAGGAGGTGTATATGATGTAACCTAAGGGATACGTGTCAAAGAACTCTCCAGATAAGGTGTGTAGGTTGCTTAGATCCATTTATGGATTAAAGCAAGCTTCCCGAAGTTGGAACATAAGATTTGATGAGGCAATCAGATCTTATAACTTCGTTAAGAATGAAGATGAGTCTTGTGTATACAGAAAGGTAAGTGGGAGCGCTATTACCTTTTTTTGTGTTGTATGTGGATGACATCCCCATCATTGGGAATGACGAGGAATGCTATCCACAAGAAAGGCTTGGTTATCTAGACACTTCTCCATGAAGGACTTAGGGGAAGCATCCTATATTTTGGGGATTAGAATCTATAGAGATAGATCCAAGAGGATGCTTGGCTTGTCCCAGTCCAGTACATAGAAACCATTGTCAAAAGGTTTGGCATGGAAAATTCCAAGAGAGGTCTCATACCGATGAGACATGGGATATCGCTTTCTACAGTATGTCCCCAAAGACTCTAGAAGAAAGGGCTAAACATGGATATGATACCTTATGCCTCAAAGAATAGGGTCTATCATGTATGCCATGCTATGTACTAGGCCCGATATAGCGATGCTCGAAAGTGTCCCGAGCAAGTATCGGTAGGATCCGCACTTGGAGCACCGGAAAGCAAGAAAGTGTATCCTTAAGTACTTGAGAATGACTAAGGATCTTTTACTAGTATATGGAGGTAATAACCTTAAGGTTGAAGGCTACACTAACTCAAGTTTTCAATCTGATGTCGATGATAGCAAGTTGAATTCGTGGTATGTGTACACCTTGAATGGAGGAGCAAGCAGGCTTTGGAAGAGTTCCAAGCAAGATACCACCGCCGACTCGACCATAGAGGGTGGAGGCATTGCTGCATCGATGCAGCAAAGGAGGGAGTTTGGGTGAAGAAGTTCATCACACATTTGGGAGTCGTGTCTTGGGTAGCTTAAGAGCCGATCTCCCTATATTACGACAACAATGGGGTGATTGCTCAAGCAAAGGAACCTAGGTCTCATCGTAAATCTAAGCATGTTCTGAGGAGGCTCCACCTTATCAGAGAGATCGTGACCCGAGGAGATGTAGTAGTGGAAAGAGTTCCATCCGAAGATAACATTGCAGATCCACTAACAAAGCCGTTGTCTCAAATTTGTTTTAAGCGTCATAGGGGTCTGATGGGGATCAGACACATAGGTGATTGGCTTTAGGTCAAGTGGGAGATTACAAGTCATAGGTGCCCAGCAAGCCAATCACGTGAGTGATAGCACGTGTGACTTAATATAGAATCTTTTTGCTTATTATATTTTGGCATATATCACTTTATAATTATTGCATAAATGCATACATATATTGTGATGTCCTTGGATTTGTGCAATGGGAATCGGATCGTGATGAGATCACGATAGTGAGATCGTTTCACCTTTAAACACATATCCTAAATAATCTCGGTCATAGGTTACTCGAGAGGGATATCGTGATAACCTAGGACAGACCGGTGTGTTTGTATACCCGTCCATATGATGGATGCAAAATGGTCTCATAGTTGCTTGTGTAGGGACACTAGGGATACAAAGACAAAGCTCATTGGAGAATGAGTTCACTGATTGATCCGCTTACGGAATTCTGGATGGTTGATGATGCCTTATTGTCGACAAAATGATTCCGTAGTCCTAGTGGTGTATCTGGTCCTTAGATTGAGACACCAAGGATGTCCCCAGATGAGTGCTCCACTCTTTGATACCAGACTTATAGGTTTGGCTGTCCCCATCTCTTGTACAGTTGGTCATTGGGAGTGGTAGTCGACCTTACGAGGGCTATTGAGTGTCGATAGAGGATCATCCACTCTCGGCCATGAGAGGAATATCCCATGTGTTCTTGTTCACAAATCCTTGGCCGTATTCATTCATTGGTTGAGAGAGAAAGAGTTCTCCAAGAGAATCCATTAGAGCGAGACTTGAGAAGAAACCGCAGTGGGTCCGACAACACCATGCTTGATATACTGGTCTCGGTATATTAGATGGATGAGGGTCTATAGGTACACAAGAATCGAGGATAGACCGTCCAATGGATTGGATTCCCCTGTATCGTTTGGGGACTACGGCGTAGTGGTGGCCTAGTACGTCCGTAATCGATGAGTTGAGTGAATTATTATAGAGATAATAATTCACTGAGTTAGAAGGAGTTCTGACAGGTATGACTCACGACCAGCTCGATATTGGGCCTAGAGGGTCACACACATATGGTAGGCATAGGCATTGCGATGAATAGAGGTTCAGATTTGAGATATCCGATGGAGCCCTTGTCTTATTGGATGCAGATCTAATACCCACTAGGGGAGGACCCATTAGGGTTTGATAGGGGACCTCTATAAATAGGAGGGATTCAGAGCCCCATGGGCTAGAGATCTTTTGTTTGCCTTTTCCTATTCTCCTCTCCATCTCCACCTCAGAGTATGTCTGGAGTTTTGAGGAGCGTCGTCGCAACCCTGTTGTGTGGATCATCGCTAGAGAGGAAGACGCTTGACCTCCTTCACCCTCTCCTAAGGATCTGCAAGGAAACAGCGATATACGATCTCCCTAGGTAACACAATCTACTCTATACGCAATTTCATGTTTCGCGGATTTTTCGTACCAATCTTCGCACGATGACGAACATCTCTTTGGGAATCGGGGATTTTGTTTTTCTTGTTCTTCCGCTGTGCATATGATGTCGCCCCCAAGGATTTCCCAACACTTCCTCAAGGACACTAGGGAGGAATAGAAGAAGGATTCAGAGATTAGCAACATTATAAAAAAATTGGAGGAGGATCCAAGCGTAATGGCCCACTACACTTGAGATTCGAGGGATCTACGCTACAAAGGTCGCATTGTGCTTATATCCGACCCCCCTTACATCAAAATCATCCTACATGAAATGTACTCCATGCCTTCAGTAGGGCACTCCGGATTTCTAAGAACCCATAAAAGAGTAAAGCAAAATTTCTATTGGAGAGGGATGAAAAAAATTATTTATGAATATGTGGTATAATGTGATATATGTTAATAGCAAAAGGGGGAAATAGTGGCGAGTCCAGGGAAGCTACAACCACTACCCATATTGGACTCAGTGTGGATTGACATCTCCATGGATTTCATCGATGGGCTGCCACCTTCTAAAGGTAAAAGCACAATCCTCGTGGTGGTTGATCGACTTACGAAATATACTCATTTTTGTGCTATGCGAAATTCCTACACTACTGCTAGTATTGCTTAGATTTTCATAGAAAATATTATTAAACTACATAGGATGCCAAAGTCCATTGTAACCAATCAAGATAGGATCTTCACCAGTAAATTTTGGATCGAGTTATTTTAGTTACAGGGCACCAAACTCAAGAAGAGCACAACATATCATCCACAAGCTGACAGCCAAACAGAGGTGGTGAATAGGTGTTAAGAGACGTACCTTCGGTGTTTCACTAGTGACCGACCAAAAGCGTGGGCGAAATGGCTTCCCTAGGCCGAATGGTGGTATAATACTATATATCATTCATCTACAAAATGTACCCCATATGAAGCACTATATGGTCGGTCGGCCCCTATGATTCCAAAGTATGTAATTGGATCGGCCAAGGTAGATTAGGTCAACTAAGATTTAATTGACATAAATAAACTCCTACAGCTGCTAAAGGATAATCTCTCTTCCGCTCAAGCCAAAATAAAGCAGCAAGCCGACACGTGACGAAGCGAAAGGGAATTTTCAGTAAAGCAGCAAGTAACTCTCCATCAATACACAAGCCTCCATGAAGCTATCCCCATGTTTTTATGGGCCCTATCAGATAACATAGCGTATTGGAGCTATGGCGTACAAACTTAAATTATATGAGGATGCCAAAAGTCACCTTGTCTTCCACGTATCATGCCCGAAGCTCAAGTTGGGAGAACATGAGTTACCATAGATCTGACTGCCCAACACCACTGATGATGGAGATATTCAACCCCAACCAGAAGCCATCCTTGAACGTAGAATCATGATGTGTCACCGACGTCCCTCTACTGAAGTACTAGTGCATTGGAATAATTTACCACTTGAATGTTCGGATCAAGAGCACTAAGAGGGGGGTCAATTAGTGCAGCGGATAAAAAAGTCAACTTCGTCAAATCTCTCGTAAGATAAAAACCATTTTCGACATAAAACCGATTTCAGAAACTTAGCTTAAAAGCATACGCAAATGTATTGAAGATAGTAAGCTATTGAAGGGGTTTGCAGTAAGGTAATAGCAGGAAACAAAATGCAAACCAGAGAAGACGAGAGTTTATAGCGGTTCGGTCAATCGTGACCTACATCCACTCCTCCGATTCCTCTTTCGTCAAGACCACCAGCATCCACTAACGATCTTCCTTTATTAAGCGAAGATCAACCTCCTTCTTACACCCGTTTTCTCCTTTTACCGGGTTTAGGAGACAACCCTTACAAGCACTCACTCTCCTCTCTAAAACAGAATTCTAACACTTAAGCTAGAGGAGGGATTTCTCAACTGATTTCTACAGCGTTTCTTTCCTTTTTTGCTCTATGTGCTTATGTAAATTAACTAGGGATGAGGGGGGTATTTATAGGCCCCAAACCAATTTGAATTTGGAGCTCAAAACTGTCATCTCTCGGAATTCTAGGGTTTGGCGGTTGCACCGCCTGGTAGAGCTCGGAGACTAAGCCTCTGGGCGGTGCCACCGCTTGTCAGGGGCGGTTGTACCGCTTGGTAGAGCTCGGAGACTGAGCCTCTGGGCGGTGCCACCGCCTGACAAGGGCAGTTGCACCGCTTGGCAAAGTTCAGAGACCGAGTTCAAGCGGTTCCACCACTTGTCAAGGGTGGTTGCACCGCCCAGTCTCGCTCAGAGATTGAGCCCAGGCGGTGCCACCGCCTGACTGGAGTCGTTGCACCACCCAGTCTCACTCGGAGACCGAGCCCAAGCGGTGCCACCGCCAACCCTAGCGGTTGCACCACCTAGCCGGAATTCTAGTCCGAATGGGTTGATCTATTTAACCCAATTTAAGTCTGTCAAGGGCCCAATTGCCCCCAGATTAAGTTAATTGGATTACCTCCCATTCTTAAGACATTTACTGCAACTTGCTCTGGTCCATCAATCGCTTCTTCCGGCGAGCTTCTAGCGAACTTCCGGCGAACATCCGATGAACCTTCGGCGATGCTCCGATGGACTTCCGGCAAACTCCTGGACTTGCGATGACCCACTTGGCAAGTTTCGATGAGCTTCTTTGGCAAGCTCCTAGACTTCTTGGATTTATTCCCGTAGAACCTCCGACGACCGTCAAGACTTCCGTCGAACTCTTGAACCCCCAACGTGATCATAGTCTTGACTCCAGTGCAACTCCTGCTGCATGTCTTACTTCCATCGTAGTTAATCCTGCACATGTAAAACAAAACTTCGATCGAGATAATTAATCATAAGCAATTAACCATGTTGTCCGGCATGTCATTGGTTTCTCAACGCTTCGTCCGATTCTTCGGCACATCGTCCTCTCCTGCGGCCTATAGTCCAATCGGCCAGTTGACTCCGCAACTTTGATATCCTTTGCACAATACCCGCTCTTCTTGGCCCGATGCCCGAGTCAATGGCCCGAAGCCTTATGTTAATACGTCGATCGATTCATCGACCCGACGTCCAATCTTCTAACATGTTCCTCCGGCCCAACATGATTTTTCCTGCTTTAATTGTCTCATCCTGATTGACGCATCCTGCGTCACTCAAAACGCAGATTAAAACATAAACACATATCAAGTGGTTTCATCATCAAAATACGAGATTCAACAATCTCCCTCTTTTTGATGATGATAACCACTTGATGACGGAGTTAACCTTAACTCCCGGAGTTTAAACAAACTCCTCCTATCAATATGCCATATTGATAGAATCTTGAATTCAAACTGAATTCAAGTTATTGCAATATTCATCATGAATACTTGCAACATATCATCATGAACTTATGCATAAACTTATATATAACATTATACTTCTCCCCCTTTGTCATCAACAAAAAGGAGAAGTTCCAACTCAAATGTGTTTGTGATATTAATTCAACTTATTGCATGAAAAACATAATATCAAGTTTTATCGTCATGCAATCTAGCAATTAAAGATGTGTAAGTTTAGCATGTTTGCTTTTCATAAGATAGCAACTGTTTGTTTCTTTTTAGACTACAAGCTAGCAATTTTTACGATATGCAAGTTTTACTAAATACAAGCTAGCAAAGATTTCGAAAGCTAATGCAAGATAGCTTTCTTGTGTAAGCTTATGATTCTTGCTTCCTTTGCAATGTTTGAGCTCACAATTTTGCTTTCATCGCAATGTACAAGTTTAGAATGTTTAGCATCTTGAGATAGGCAAGATAGAATATTTTTGCAATTTCTTAAGATTTCAAGCTAGCAATTATCGGTGATATTCAAGATAGCAATTTCTTCTCTTTTGAGAAGTGGAATTTTTGCTTTCGTCTTGAATTGTTCAAGCTAGCTAGTTTGCCTCTTTTTATGATGTCCACACTAGAAATTCTTGCTCCCCCTTTGTCATTGTCAAAAAGAATGGAAGACCCTTATATCAATTTTTAGATTATGACAAAGGTGAGTAATCATTCTTATTTCAAAATTCCATAATTGAGATAAACCTTGAATTCAAATTAAGGCAATTTTAATCATGATTCACATCATATGCAATACATCACATACATCATAATAAAAGGCATAAGTATTGCATGCATCATTTTAGCAACAAATCATAGCATTTCATCACATGGCAAGATATCAGCTAGTAAAATTACGATGCAAGTTCTTGATATCTTAACATAATTCAAATTCAAATATGGCACTAATAGTATCAATTCATATATTTCTCCCCCTTTGTTATCAATAAAAAGGAGAACGATATAAGCAAATTTTAAGCATAAGTGCGGTAATTATTCATGCGATAACTATGTTCATGTCATTTTCCAACAGTGAGTGATAGAATACCAATTATGCAAACATCTCAAGGAAAACATGACATGGAGATAGCTTTTAATACTTTTTCCTTTTTATTTGTTATTATTTTTTTTGCATGAAGGAGGAAGGCTATTTGTGATACCAGCTATTTGTGAGTTTACTTTGAATGAAGTTAAAATCGATGAGAGATTAAATCATACTTCATTTTTACAAGGATCAAGATATGTATGTGAAACAAATCCTTGCAAGTAAAAAAACTAACATCCATATTTCAAGAAGGAATTTACAAGCACGAATCATTTTATCAAATCCATTTCTCAAAAAAATACTTTTCACATGATAAGTGTATGAGAGATGTTTTTGCCAGTTGAATCCATATGTCAAAAATCAATGATGAGAATCAAACTCGATATGACATATGTTTATTAAGTTTGAAAGAGGATAATGTATCAAGAAAATCTGATTATTAGGATACCACTAGTTAAGAGAATCCGAAAATGAAATTAACACTTTCATGTATTCGGACAAGACTATACTATAGATTTTCAAATACAATCATGAAGACAAAACATGCTCATTGTTATGGAAATTTTTGTATTAATTTCCAACATGTTATTAAGGCATGTAATAGTATAAAATCATCATGGCAATTAAGTGATTTGATCATTGAATCAAGAAAGTCCAAAAAATAATCTTAACAAGTTCATTCATTCGGGCACTTTTTGCCATAGTTTATACTCATGAAAATAACACATGCATATCATCATGTATAACTTAAAATCTCATGCATAAAATTGTCAATCAAAATATTTAATATTACATCATTATGCATTTCTTCAAATCAAACATAATTTTATTTAATCAAAATCGAGAAATAATAATGAAAATCAACGTGATACACATTATTACTTCTTAGCATGATATTAAACTTCTTAATATTTTCATTAAGACATCAAGCATGGATTTAATCAAAATCGGAAATAATCAAGATACACATTTTTTATTCTTAAGAAAAACATACATATGATCATCATTATATTTTGTTGTATTTTCATAAGACATGTAAATTTCATTATCAATTTCAAAATTACTAGCATGATCATAATTTTTAATTTTAAATATGTAATTTTCAAGAAAATTAATTCTAAACTAAAAAAAAGGAAAATGCATCATGAAAAATATTATATAATTTCAAAATAAATTAAAGGCATTTTGATTACCTCATCGTTGAATGCCGTTAAGGCATAGTTTGCCACCTCGCCATTCTTGATTTTCTTCTTATCATCGGAGGAGCTTGATTCATCCCAATTTTTGTTTTTCTTCTTACGTTCAAAGCAAGTAGTTCCGTTCTTTTTGCTTTTTAATTTTTGTTTCATTTGTAGTTTAAGTTTACCATCACTTGAGCTTATGCTCGAGTGGTCTTCAAATGTTCTATGTCCCAAATCCTTCCTGTTCTTTGGAAGGTTGTTTTCTTCATCATGTTCATCATGTGCATTGCGCACCATTTCATATGTCATAAATGAACCAATAAGTTCTTCAAGTGGAAAAATATTTAAATCTTTTGTTTCTTGTATTGCCATTACTTTTGATTCCGAAGCTTTAGAAAGTGATTGTAAAACTTTGCTAACAAGTTCAAAATTCGAGAAACATTTGCCAAGAACTTTTAAACCATTGACGACATCCGTAAAACGGGTGTACATGTCAACAATGGTTTTGCTCGGCTTCATTCGACAATGCTCGAAATCATGCATCAAAAAATTTATTTTAGAATCTTTTACACTACTTATGCCTTCTTGTGTGATTTCAAGAGTGCGCCAAATATCGAAAGCCGTTTCACATAAAGAAATCCGATTGAACTCATTTTTGTCCAAAGTGCAAAATAAGGCATTCATAGCCTTTGCGTTTAAAGAAAAATACTTCTTCTCCAAATCCGACCATTCATTCATCGGTTTAGAGGAAAGTTGAAAATCATTTTCAATAATATTCCATAAATCCAAATTCATAGAAATAAAAAAAACTCTCATTCGAGTTTTCCAATAAGTGTAGTCCAATCCATTAAAAAACGGTGGATGAACAACCGATAAACCCTCTTGAAAGCCATGAAGAGCCATTTCTCTCAGGTGTAAATCCGAAATGAGAAAAACCGGGCTCTGATACTAATTATTAGGATCAAGAGCACTAAGAGGAGGGGGGGTGAATTAGTGCAGCAGATAAAAACGTCAACTACGTCAAATCTCTCGTACGATAAAAACCGTTTACGACGTAAACCTGATTTCGGAAACTTAGCTTGAAAGCATACGTAAATGTATTGAAGGTAGTTAGCTATTGAAGGGGTTTGCAGTAAGGTAATAGCAGGAAACAAAATGTAAACTAGAGAAGACGGGAGTTTATAGTGGTTCGGTCAATCGTGACCTACATCCACTCCTCCGATTCCTCTTCCGTCGAGGCCACCGGCATCCACTAACGATCTTCCTTTACTAGGCGAAGATCAACCTCCTTCTTACACCCGTCTTCTCCTTTTACCTGGTTTAGGAGACAACCCTTACAAGCACTCACTCTCCTCTCTAAAACAGAATTCTAACACTTACGCTAGAGGAGGGATTTCTCAACTGATTTCTATAGCGTTTCTTTCCTTTTTTGCTCTATGTGCTTGTGTAAATTTACTAGGGATGAGAGGGGTATTTATAGGCCCCAAACCAGTTTAAATTTGGAGCTCAAAACTGTCATCTCCCGGAATTCCGGGGTTTGGCGGTTGCACCGCCTAGCAGAGCTCGGAGACTGAGCCTCTAGGCGGTGCCACCGCTTGTCAGGGGCAGTTGCACCGCTTGGCAAAGCTCCGAGACTGAGCCTTTGGGCGGTGCCACCGCCTGACAGGGGTGGTTGCACCGCCTGGCAGAGCTCGGAGACCAAGCTCAGGAGGTTCCATCGCCTGTCAGGGGCGGTTGCACCACCCAGTCTTGCTCGGAGACTGAGCCCAGGCGGTGCCATCGCCTGACTGGAATGGTTGCACCACCTATTCTCGCTTGGAGACTGAGCCCAAGCGGTGCCACCGCCTGACCTGGGCGATTGCACTGCCCAGCTTTCTTGGGAGACCATCTCCTGGGCGGTGCCACCACCGACCCTGGCGGTGCCACCGCTTAGCCGGAATTCTGGTCCGAATGGGTTGATCCATTCAGCCTAATTGCCCCCAGATTAAGTTAATGAGATCACCTCCTATTCCTAACTTAATCTACATGCTAACTACAATATTTTTAAGACATTTACTGCAACTTGCTCCGGTGCGTCAATCGCTTCTTCCGGCCGAGCTTCCCGCAAACTTCCGACGAACATCCGATGAACCTTCAGCGATGCTCCGATGGACTTCCGGCAAAACTCTTGGACTTGCGACGATCCACTTGCTGAGTTTCGATGAGCTTCTTTGGCAAGCTCCTAGACTTCTCGGATTTGTTCCCGTAGAACCTCCGACGACCATCAGGACTTCCGTCGAACTCTCGAACCCCCAACGTGATCATAGTCTTGACTTCGATGCAACTCCTGCTACATGTCTTACTTCCATCGTAGTTAATCCTGCACATATAAAACAAAACTTTGATCGAGACAATTAATCCTAAGTAATTAACCAAGTTGTCCGGCATGTCATTAGTCCCTCAACGCTTCGTCCGATTCTTCGGCACATCATCCTCTCCTGCGGCCTATTGCCCAATCGGTCAATTGACTCCGCAACTCCGATATCCTTAGCACAATACCTGCTCTTCTTGCCCCAATGCCCGAGTCCATGGCCCAAAGGCTTCTGTCGATACGTCGATCGATCCACCGGCCCGACGTCTAATCTTCTGACATATTCCTCCGGCCCAACATGATTTTTCCTGCTTTAATTGTCTCATTCTAATCAAAGCATCCTACGTCACTCAAAACACATATTAAAACATAAACACATATCAAGTGGTTTCATCATCAAAATACGAGATTCAACATTGAAGACACCGCATGAGAATCATATGAGGAGTTGAAGACCCAATTCCCTAAGTTCATGGAACCTCAACCTTGACGCAAGGCTGATTTGGAGAGGGCGAGCTTGATAGGACCCTAATAGGGTTGGGTCCTACTCAACCAAGAAACAACTAATAAAACCCTGTGAGATTGTAATAAACCCCACCTAGATGCCTCTATCTTATAAAGAAGAGTGGCTAGGGTTTATATTTGGGCCTATCGGCTTCCTAGCCACCGCCCCCTTTTACTAGGCTAGTTGGTTAGGGTTGAGGGCAAAAGGGTTAACTCACTTAGGAAGCAGCCCATAGGGCTAGGATTTAGAGCCCTATATAAGTATGTAGCCTCCATCTCTTTAGGAATAAGATCTATTTACAATTGTAGCCATTTGGTTGACTTCTAGGAGGGTGGAACCCCTATAGCGTTCCAAGGAGTGATCTCCCTCAAAGATCAATCTACATAAAATTCCTCTGGGGTTCTATCAGAAATCAGGTTGCAAGGGCTTCCCCCCTCCCCATGGCCGAGAGCTCCTTGTAGCTCTCGGCCTTGTAGTTTTTGGCCAGGCCGAGAGGAGTAAGGTGGTGGGCTTGGCCAAGGCTGCAAGCAGCCTTCGGCCAATCCAAAGGGCAGCAATAGTTACTCCCCTTTCTTTCCCTTTTGTCTCAATGTATTTGACACCAAAAGCCCTCTCTAAAACATTTCTTAACAGCAAGAAAAGGTGCAGCATAGATTTGAAAACAATGATAAAAAAATTATAGCAATCATGCAAAATAAATCAACGTGATTGAACTAAACACACGTAGTTTAAAAACCAATCTTTTGTTGAATCTCAGATTCTGATGATGAAATCAATTGATGAATTTGTGATCTAATCTGCATTTTGAGTGATATAGGTCTAGCTTCGATCAAGGAGAGATAAATTGATTAAAGCAGGAGGAATTAGATGTGTTAGGATCGAAGCAGCACTAAGAGGGGGGGGTGAATTAGTGCAGCGGATAAAAACTTGGGTTTTCTGAAAAATCTTTCGTATGAAGAGAGCGGAACTTGACAAGTTTAAACTTGAAAGCGTATTCTTAAATATGCGCAGCAAAAGTAATAAGGAACTAGAGCATATAAGAAGATTTGCAATAATATAAATAACAATAATGAAACGAAAACCACAGATCACGCCGATGTTAGAGTGGTTCGGTCAAATGACCTACTCCACTTGTGAGGCCCCTCTTCGATGAGGCTCCCACCTTCCACTAGCAAGCTTCTTGAAATGGAAGGGTAAATACCCCTCTTACAACTCTTTACAAGCAGTTCACTCTCTTACAGATTTTCGAGAAGAGATGAGGTGAACACTAGCAAATTGAAACGAAAAGCAAGCTAACACTTTTCTAAGATCTTTCTCTCAAACTCTTGTTGCTCAAAAAGGTTGTAATCTCAATGAGATTTGAGGGGTATTTATAGGCCTCAAGAGGATTCAAATTTGGGCTCCAAAATTTGGGCTCCAAAAAAAATCAAATCTTCTTTGGGTTCCCTCTTTGGCGGTGCCACCCATAAATGCCAGTGCCACCAATCCAGGTCAGGAGGTGTCATTCAAATGCCAGCGGTGCCACCACTTCTCTCCTGCTCACTTGGTTTGGCTTTCTTTTAGCCCAAACCAACTCCTGACTTTGGCCCCAGTTGGCCCCTAACCAGGATATAGGCTTATCTTCTTAATCCTAATCCTAATTACAAGTGAACTACATAACAAAACACATCTTAAGCAATTTATTAACCGCTAACGTCAAGTTTTGTTCCGACGAAGCTTTCGACGAACTTCCTTCGACGGGGTCCAAGCACGCCCCGAACTTGTGATGACTTTAAAGAGTAGCTGAGACTTCTCGGTGATCTCTGCGAACCTCCGGCGATCTCTTCTCGGGAACTTCCAACAGATTCCGATTTCTTCTCGGTTGGTTCCGTGAGATCTCCGACGATTCATCGAACTCTTAAAGGTTCATCAAACTCGACTCGGTATTCTTGCTTTGTGTTTTCTGTTTATCGAAGTTAATCCTGCACACTTAACTCAAATAATATGGATTAGATCAAATAACCTATCAATTGATTTTATCATCAAAATCCGAGATTCAACAATCTCCCCCCTTTTTGATGATGACAATCAATTGATGACGGTTAAACATAACTCCCCTATCTATATGCCATATTATGAGAAGATAAAACCACTTGAATTCCATCCCATTGATTCAAGCATAACCCGATAAGTTCTAACCGTAGAGCTTATCGTGATCCTTTTAAAACAATAGTGAATACAAAACTTCTATGAAAATCATAAGTTAAATGAAAAGGGACAAATTTTACTACTTATGTAAGATAAAGATTTTCAATATATATTTCAAATCATAACCCGATATGATCAATCAATCTTGTGATATTTTCAAGGATTTTGCAAGGCATATAAGTCAATCATATCACACAAGTTTTGTTAATCCATATAAGTTATGCTATCATTATGGTGTAGGTCATCACTTCTCCCCCTTTGTCATCAACAAAAAGAGACAAGCCATTGAAAAAGTAGCATTTAACAAGGTTTATCATTGAAATTTGCCAGAAATAGTTTATCCAAAAGAAAGCAGGCAGATCAAGACATACTTAAAAGATACCAAGAGTTATCTAAAAGGAAGGATCAGTTATCGTTTAATCGATGACAAACTTTGAACTTGTTGTTTAAAAGCAAAAGTAACAGAATTAAAAGATACATCAGTTTAATCCTTAGGAGGTAATCCACAATGCTGATACATGATATCCATTTTTTCATTCAAGTTGTCGTAGTGTCTTCAAAATTTCAACTTGTTGATTTTGAATCAGTTCTTCTTGTGATTTGAGCTGAGACAGTTCTTCCATAATGCGATCTTCGGATGAGGAAATAGGAGCTGAAGGTGTTTGTTGCGCCAAAAGGACTAGGAGGAGATTCATTTCCATAAGAATTGGTGTTTCGGGGTGTTCTATTTGTGGAGGAATTGATCCGTCCTTCTAGGGTCTGCCTAATCCATATGCCATTGCTAAAGGTGCACCTAAGTCTTTTCAAAGGGAGTTTTTATTTATTATGTTATATTTATCATTTTGAATAGATTCTTCATCGGGTGGGATGCAAATGTCATAGGCATGAAGAAATCTAGTGATTAACCTCCCATATGGCAGAATAGTATATTTGCCCATAATATCCTGAATGTGTTGCCGAATTGAGTACCCAAAACAATTATCCTGACCGGTCATAATCCAATACATGGTACTTATCTCAATTTGACTTATCTCGTCAAGATGAAATTGTTTGGGGAATATGATGCTTGTGATAATGTGATGAAGAATTTTAGTGTTGAAAGGCAGTAAGTGTTCACAGCTCTTGGGTAGGAAGTCAAGGTTTGGATTTGCAAAGATTGTTTCTACGGCTTCGGTATAGGTTGCTCCTATTGAGTTGACGTCCCATTTACCTTTAAAATAGCATCCTCTATCTTTTTCAGTTATGCCAATTAGCTCACAAATGGTGTTGTCAAATATTCTAATGGGTGTTCCTAGAAGGTAAGTGCTTAGGCTATTATTGTCCTCATATAGGTTGGCATAGAACAATCTAACTAATCATGGATAGATTGGTTCATCTAGTTGCAGTAGTGGTAGAGCTTCTAGGTGTGCAAAAATACCTAATGGGATCTAAGTCTTCTAGTTCATCCAAGTCAACATATTTTCCCTTATGGATACCTCGTCTTTCAAATTTTGGAAAACTAAGGGCTACCTCTTTTGATCTAAAAAAGATCATGGTCAAATGAATCTCCTTCAATCCTTTTTTCCTTTGATCTCTTAGGAGCCATTATCTAGACAAGATGATGATGAAATTGTGAAAAATAAGCAAAGGAAAGAGAAAGGAAAAGAGGGAATGAGATATCAAAAGGAAGGATTTCAAGTGTTACCTTATGGAGATTATGCTTAGAGATGGAAGGCTTGGACCACCAAGAAACCTTCTCCAAAGCTTCTAAGAGGCAGAATGAGGGTTAGAGGATGATGGGAGAGCTTTCTTGGGTTGGGGCGGTGTCACCACGCCCTAACCCCTCGGGTTAATAAGGGTCGCTTTCGGTCGGTGCCACCGCCAAACCGAAGCGGTGTCACCGCCAAGCCCTGAAGGCCAAAGCGTTGCAACCATGATCTGGCGGTGCCACCACGGCATCCCGTGGGAGGAAAGAAAAATTTTTTTTCTTCCTCTCCCCTTTTGTTTGCTTCCCTCAAGATAATAAGTTATACTTTAATAGATCATTTTGAAGTGAAGAAGAAAGAAGAAATCAAATCTACAAAAGAAAGGAAAAGGACGAAGTCATTTTTCGTGAAGCTCATTTTAGGGACAATTCAACATGCCTAATTCCTTCTAATGAATTCAAATTGATCTTCATTCAAGGCTTTTGTGAATATGTCTGCTAATTGATGCTTCGTGGTCGATGAATTCTAGAACAACATTATTGTTAAGAACATGATCACAGATGAAATGATGCCTAACGTCGATGTGCTTAGTTCTAGAATGCTGAATTGGATTTTTAGTAAGACATATGGCACTAGTATTATCACATTTTATGGGAATATTTTTAAAGTGAATTCCATAGTCTTCCAATGTATTTTTCATCCAAACAACTTGTGCACAGCATGCACTCAAGAAAGAATGTATTCGGCTTCCGCCCGTATGATAGTGTTATTGAATTTTGTTTCTTGGAAGTCCAAGAAACAAGTGCATGTCCTAAAAATTGGCATGTTCCGATGTACTCTTTCTATCTATCCTACATCCGCCAAAATCGGCATCCACAGAGGCCATTAAATCAAAATTTTCAGATTTTGGATACCATAAGCCCAAATTTGGAGTTCCTTTAAGATACCTAAATATTCTTTTAACACTTTTAAGATGAGATAGTTTAGGATTTGATTGAAACCTAGCACAAAAAGTCCTACACTAAACATGATATCTGGTCTAGTAGCGGTAAGGTAGAGTAGACTACCTATCATTCCCCTATGTTTTTTTTGATCAAGTTTTCACTATTTTGATCCATATCTAACTTAGTCGAAGTACTCATAGGGGTGTTTATTGCTTTTGAATTATCCATGTTAAATCGTTTTAACAATTCTAATGTATATTTAGATTGGTTAAGAAATATACCATCCTTAAGTTGTTTGATTTGTAATCCTAAAAAGAAAGTTAATTCCCCATTAAACTCATTTCAAATTCAAGACTCATAGATTTGGCAAATGATTCACATAGTGATTCATCCAAGAGCCAAAAATAATATCATCAACATAAATTTGTACAATAAGAAAATTATTTTTAAAATGTTTAATAAACAGTGTAGTATCAACCTTGCCTTTGGTAAAATTATTTAAAATAAGAAAGGAACTAAGCCTTTCATACCAAGCTCTAGGAGCTTGTTTCAAACCATAGAGAGCCTTAGTCAATTTGAATACATGATTAGGAAGAAGAGAATTTTCAAATCCGGGAGGTTGTTCGACATATACTTCTTCTTCGGAAATAAAACCATTCAAGAAGGCACTTTTGACATCCATTTGAAATAGTTTAAAATTATAACTACTAGCATAGGCAAGGAGCATCCTTATGGCTTCTAATCGAGCCACACGGAGCTTAAGGTTTCTTCAAATGTCGATACCTTCTTCTTGGTTGAAACCTTTGGCCACTAATCTAGCCTTGTTTCTAACCACGATACCATTTTCGTCTTGCTTGTTTCTAAAGACCCACTTAGTACCAATGACTAAATGGTCACTAGGTCTAGGAACAAGCTCCCACACCTTGTTTCTCTCAAATTGATTCAGTTCCTCTTGCATTGCAATAATCCAAAAATCATCTTTTATGGCCTCACAATGCACTTAGGTTCAATTTGAGAGAGAAAAGGCAGCATTAGCATAAAAAAATTCTTGAAAGAGGAACGAGTTTGAACCCCTTTAGATGTATCCCCTATAATTAGCTCCTTTGGATGAGCATCTATATACTTCCATTCCTTAGGTAAGGAAATTTCGGAAGAAGGTGCATCCAAGTTGCTATTTTGAGGAGGGGGTTCATTTAATTTCAAATTTTCAAAACCAAGATCATCATCAAAATCATTTTTCTTAAAATTTGAGACTTCATTAAAAACTACATGAATAGACTCTTCAATTACTAAGGTTCTTTTATTAAAAACCCGAAAAGCTTTTGAAATGGAAGAGTAACCAAGAAAAATGCCTTCATCGGATTTTGCATCAAATTTTCCTAAGGCATCCCTTTCATTTAAAATAAAGCATTTACAACCGAAAACTTTAAAATAGGAAATATTTGGTTTTTTGTTATTCCATAATTCATAGGGAGTTTTTGATAAGGAAGGTCTTATTAGGACTCTATTCATGATGTAGCAAGCCATTTATTATTCGCCCAAAAATACTTAGGTAAACTATGTTAGTTTAGCATAGTTCTTGCCATTTCTTGTAGGTTTCTATTTTTTCTTTCAACTACTCCATTTTGTTGGGGATTTCTCGGAGTGGAGAAGTTATGATTGTATCCATTAACTTCACAAAAATTTTTGGAAGTCATGGTTTTGAAATTCATACCATGATCAATCAATTGATGAAATCATGAACCCTTTTTCGCTTTTGAGTGAGTTTACAAAATTTTGAGAAACACTTGAAACAATCACTTTTGTGAGCTAAGAAATAGGTCCAAGTGTATCTAGAGTAGTCATCCACAATCACAAAAGCATATTTGCTTCCACCTAGACTTGTTGTATCAATTGGTCCAAATAAGTCCAAATGGATCAATTGTAACGGTCTAGTGGTGCTAATTTGATTTTTTTTTGTTTGAAGCTTGTTTTATTTGTTTCCCTAGTTGACATGCATCGCATACCTTATCTTTAATAAACTTTATATTCGAATCCCTCGTACTAATTCTTGAGATGAGATTTTAGATATTGTTTTCATGCTTGCATGGCCTAATCTCCTATGCCAAAGCCAAGCATCATCATTTATGGCGAGAGAAACACATTTCATTACTTAGTTCATCAAGATTGATGGTATAGACATTATTTTGTTTTAAAGCAATCATAGTCATGTTATGATTTGGTTTTTCAATAATGCATATATTTGATTCAAATCTAACGATATAACCTTTATCGCATAATTGACTAATGCTCAATAGATTATGTTTTAATTCATCAACTAGTAACACATCATCAATGGAAAAACTTGATTTGTTACCTATGGTTCCCTTGCCAATGATTTTGCCTTTGTTGTTGTCTCCGAAGGTGACATAGCCTTTCGGCCATGCTAGTGAGCTTGGTGAATTGGGATGGATCTCCGGTCATATGCCTTGAGCATCCACTATCAAGATACCATCTTTTGCTCCTAGCATGTGATGGTGTATGTTTCTACAAGAAGGAATTATTTTTAGGTACCCATTTACTTTTGGGTGCCTCAAAACCAATCTAACTTGTTTATCATGTTGCATAGACTTGATCATGGTTCCTTTAGGAACCCAAATCAATTTGTTCGGACTAATTTTCTTGAATGGACATTGGTAAGTTATATGTCCATATTTGCAACAAAAAGTTGCAATTGCTTTGATGTTGAACATGTAAGATAGGACCTTTAACGAAGGTGGTTGGATTTTGGTGAGTACTTCTCACAAATCCGATTCCACTCCTTTTAGGAACGTGACCCTTATTTGTAAGGATCATGTTTAAGGACTTGCTACCTACCTCGAATTTCTTCAAGGTGTCCTTAAGTACTAAGTTCTCATTTTGGAGAGTTTCTAAATCATGGCATTTAACACATTGAGCTAGACAATCATGATATTCAGTTTTTTAATTTATCAAAAGCACACGAAGACTATCATGCTCCTTTCTTAGCAATTTGTATTTTCTACTAATTGTCTTACATTCATCAAATAACTCATGGAAAGCATTTAATAAATCATGATAAGGTAAATCTGCATTAATTAAATCTGTTACCTCTTCTTCTTCAGGCCATTAGGGCGTAGTGAGCAACTTGCTTCGGTGTTGGACTCTTCTTCTGATGTGCTTGAGTCATCCCATGTTGCCTTGAGCGCCTTCTTCTTTGGTGTTCTCTTTTTGGCTTAAGGGCAATCGTTCTTGTAGTGTCCCGGTTTTTTGCATTCATAGCAAATCACTTGGTCCTTCTTTTGTTCAAATTTATTTTTTGTATTATTTTTAAATTTGTTCTTCCTTAAATATTTTTTGAATTTTTGAGTCAAAAGTGCAATGTCATTGTCACTGTCCTCATCACTTGATGTTCCTTTCAAGTGGTCTTCTTGTGATTTGAGTGCCATATCCTTCCTGTTCTTTGAAGGGGGTTCTCGAGCTTCGTCATGAGCTTGACATGTCATTTCGTAGGTCATTAGAGACCCAATGAGTTCTTCAAGAGGAAATATTTTAAGGTCTTTGGCCTCTTGAATGGCCGTAACTTTTGGATCCCAACTTTTAGGGAGGGATCTTAAGATTTTAGTTACTAGTTCAAAGTTAGTAAAATCTTTACCAAGAGCTTTGAGTCTATTGATGACATCCGTAAACCGGGTGTACATGTCTCCGATGGACTCACTTGGTTTCATTCGAAAAAGTTCGTAAAGAGTGCACAAGAATGTTGATTTTGGACTCTTTCACTCGGCTAGTGCCTTCATGAGTGACTTCAAGAGTTCTCCAAATATCAAAAGCCGAATCACAAATTGAAACACGATTAAATTCGTTTTTGTCTAGTGCACAAAACAAGGCATTCATAGCCTTTGCATTTAAAGCAAAAACCTTCTTCTCCGATTCATTCCATTCGCTCATCGGAAGAGAAGATTTTTGAAATCCGTTTTCAACAATAGTCCAAAGCTCAAAATCCATAGAAATAAGGAAGATCCTCATTCGAGTCTTCCAATACGTGTAATCCGACCCATTAAACATAGGTGGACGAGTGATAGAATGGCCCTCTTGCATGCCGGAGTAAGCCATCTCTCTTGGGTATTAAACCAAATATGAGAGATAACCTTGCTCTGATACCAATTGTTAGGATCGAAGCAGCACTAAGAGGGGGGGAATTAGTGCAGCGGATAAAAACTTGGGTTTTAAAAAAAATCTTTCAGATGAAGAGAGCGGAACTTGACAAGTTTAAACTTGAAAGTTATTCTTAAATATGCTAGCAAAAAAAGTAATAAGGAACTAGAGCATATAAGAAGATTTGCAATAATATAAATAACAATAATGAAACGCAAAACCACAGATCACGCCGATGTTAGAGTGGTTCGGTCAAATGACCTACTCCACTTGTGAGGCCCCTCTTCGATGAGGCTCCCACCTTCCACTAGCAAGCTTCTTGAAATGGAAGGGTAAATACCCTCTTACAACTCTTTACAAGCAGTTCACTCTCTTACAGATTTTCGAGAAGAGATGAGGTGAACACTAGCAAATTGAAACGAAAGCAAGCTAACACTTTTCTAAGATCTTTCTCTCAAACTCTTGCTGCTCAAAAGGTTGTAATCTCAGCTGAGATTTGAGGGGTATTTATAGGCCTCAAGAGGATTCAAATTTGGGCTCCAAAATTTGGGCTCCAAAAATCAAATCTTCTTTGGGTTCCCGATGCTGGCGGTGCCACCGCCCAGCCAAGCAGTGCCACCAGCACCGTTCGGGTGCTGGGCGGTGCCATCGCCAGCTCAGAGGTGTCACCACCCGACCAAGCGGTGCCACCGCTGCTCTCCTGTTCACTTGGTTTGGCTTTCTTTTAGCCCAAACCAACTCGACTTTGGCCCCAGTTGGCCCCCTAACCAGGATATAGGCTTATCTTCTTAATCCTAATCCTAATTACAAGTGAACTACATAACAAAACACATCTTAAGCAATTTATTAACCGCTGACGTCAAGTTTTGTTCCGACGAAGCTTTACGACGAACTTCCTTCGACGGGGTCCAAGCACGCTCCCGAACTTGTGATGACTTTAAAGAGTAGCTGAGACTTCTCGGTGATCTCTGCGAACCTCGACGATCTCTTTCGGCGAACTTCCAACAGATTCCCGATTTCTTCTCGGTTGGTTCCGGCAGCATCTCCGACGATTCATCGAACTCTTAAAGGTTCATCAAACTCGACTCCGGTATTCTTGCTTTGTGTTTTCTGTTTATCGTAGTTAATCCTGCACACTTAACTCAATAATATGGATTAGATCAAATAACCTATCAATTGATTTTATCATCAAAATCCGAGATTCAACAAGATGTTGGGCTGAAGTGAACATGTCAAAAGATTTGACGTCGGGCTGAAAGATCAGTTGACATATCGGTAGAAGGCTTCATGCCATGAATTCGGGCATCGGGCCAAAAGATCGAATATTGCATCATAGAGATCAGAAGTTGTGGGAGTCAACATTCCGATTTGGCAATACACCGAAGGAGAGGACGATACGTCGAAAGATTGAACGAGCGCTGGATGAGCCAATGACATGTCACACAAAGGATTCATGCTTTGTAATCATTTATCTAAGATCGAAGTAGTTTAGGGGGCTAATTGAGTTAGCTTTTGGTGTAACCATGTTAACTCAATTAGGGGCTAATTGAGCCTTAATTGAGACTGATTTGGGCTTATTGGGAGACCCATTTGGTGACCCATAAGTTGGGTAAGGCGATGGCATCGCCAGAATAGACGGTGGAACTACCTGTGAGTTGGAAAACTCAAAAAACCCAGTCTTCAAGGCTGTCAAGCAATGGTACTGTCAGACTAGGTGGTGGTACCGCCCAGTGACAATATGTCAGGCAGTGGTACTGCCTAGTGTCAGGTTGCAGGTTGTGGTACTATCTAGTGCAGGCGATGGTACCGCCCATACTCGGAAGACTCTGAAATTTAAATTTTTGACTCTATTTTTTAAACCTTTTGGGGACTATAAATACCCCACTTGGTCAGCAAGAAATGAGTAATAATTCTTAAGGAGAACTTTGAGTTCCCTCCTAGTGTTCAGAGTTAGTCCTCAAGGAGGTGTGTGAGGGACTACTTGTAAAAGAGTGGCTTGTAAGGGTTGTCTCTTAAACCCGTGAAATGGAGAAAGGGGTCTAAAAGGATAGTTGATCTTCATCCATTAAAGGAAGATTGTTAGTGGATGCCGTTGGCCTTGACGGAAGAGGAATCGGGGGTGGATGTAGGTCACGACGACTGAACCACTATAAAAATCTGATTTGCATTTCTATTTTCCTCTTTTTTTTCATTGCAAACTACTTTAATTTCACTATGCTTCAGTATGCTTTCAAGTTAAACTCTTTTCTGATATGTTTACATTGAATGAAAGATTATCGAATCAACATGATTTTATCGCTGCACCAATTCACCCCCCCTCTTAGTGCCGACTCGATCCTAACAGTCACCGGCATCCACTAATGGTCTTTCTTCAATAGGTGAAAACTAACCACCTTCTTACAACACTTTCTCCTTTTTCGGATTTAGGAGGCAACCCTTATAAACCTCACACCTCACTTGAATGATCACAAGACTTAGAAAAGGAGGAGGACAATTAGCACTTTTATAACACTTTCACACCCGAACACTTTAAGATTTTGTTTATACTTTGTTACTGTATCATGTAGAAAAGAGTGGGGTATTTATAGGCCCCAATGGCTTCAAAATTGGAGCAAAAAAGTATCTCATACCAAATTTTCGAGGTGCTGGCGGTACCATCACCATTATTGGGTAGTACTACCGCTTGTAAACTGACATTGGGTGATACCATTGCCTAATCTGGTGGTACTACCGCCTGACAAAACCTCGGAGATTGGGCTCTGGTAGTACCACTGCTTGATAGCATTAACTGTCGGTGGTACCACCACCCAAACCACTTGGGAGGCTGAGCCTTAGACGGTTCCACTGCCCACCCTAGCAATGCCACCGCTTGGCACGACTCCAAGTGGCCGAGTGGGCCATCCATCCGGCCCAACTTCTCCTTGTTTTGGGCCTAGTTGGCACCTAATTGAGTTAGTAGGATTTCTCCCAAATCTAACTCAAATTAAGTTCTAACTATGATAATTAAGGCATTAACTAAGCAATCATTGTCTAGTATGTCAATTGTTCTTCCGGTGAAATATTGATGAACTTTCGGTGAACTCTTGGCAAGCTTTTGGCGAACTCCCAATGAATTCTTGGTGAACTCCTGACGAACTCTCAATGAACTACCGATGAACTCTCGACAAGCTCCCGATGAACTCTTAGTGAGCTTCTAGCACATCGTCCAAATCTTTGACATATCGTTTGATCTTTGATTCTAGCCCAACATTTGCTTTATACCTTATTTATTATCATAGTTAATCCTGCAACACTCTTCTCAACATATGAATTAGATCAATAATTTATCAATTAATTTCATTATTAAAATTTGAGTTTCAATAATCTTCTCCTTTTTTATGATGACAACCAATTAATGATGGAGTTAACCTTTAACTCCCCATATCTATATGTCATATTGAGATAAACAAACTTGAATTCAAAAGGAATCATGACCTTTGAATTCAAGTGAAACAATTTTGATCATGAGGAATGAATGCAATATATCAAATCAAAATTTCATATGTTTGTGCATCATTATAGTTTAAAATTAAAATATGCACATTCAAAACATTACATTTCATCATCGCTTCATGCATGATATCAAAAATAACTCAACATCACTTCGGTCATAATACACATGATACTAAAGCATTCATGATACCAAAATTAATATTATTTTGGACATAGCATACATGATGCCAAGACATTAAAATTTTAAGCATTTATCACTTCATGCATGATACCATTCATCATTTCATGATACCAAACATTCATCATTTCTCCCCCTTTGTTGTCAACAAAAAGGAGAATTATTCAACAATTTATGCAGATATTTTAAACTATTCAAGTAATTTTTATGCCAATTATGCAAGCTAGCAACTTTGTGAAATGAGAAGTTAAGCAAAAACTTTGCATGATAACTACATTTGCTTCTTGAAATGAGCAAGCTAGCATTTTAGCTTTGGATGTGCAAGCTTTTGTGGTGCAAGTTTCTTTCTTCCTTTTGTCATAAGAATAAGGAGAAGAGGAAGAAGAGTAAGGGAGGAATTCATTCTTTATAAGAAAAATCAAGACCCAAATTCATGAAAGGATTTGAACCAAATCAAATCCATGATAAATAAGTTTCATTGAATCAAGCTTGGACTATCACAAAGAGAAAGGATTCATCATAAAAGATTAAGATGTGCCTACTAAAAATCCATAAATCAAGTCCTTTTTCTTGTAAATAGAAGAAGAAAGATTTAGTGGAATTGATTATCGTATAAAAGATCAAGTATACCAAAAGTCTAATAAAAACTCTTCTTTCATGAAGGATAAAAAATCCATGAATAAAATCTCTTGTTTGTTGAATTGTGAGAAGAAGAAATGATGGAAATGATCTTGATTTAAGGAGAAAACTCAAGTTATGAAAGATTAAAAAATCCAAAAAATATACAAGAGGAACTCATGCATTCGAATGATTTAACATACCTAATTCTATTCTAATAAAATAAAAAATTTCCTTATTTAAAGGTTCTATAAAAATATCAGCTAATTGATGTTTTGTATCAATAAATTCTAAAGATATGTCATGGTTATTAACATAATCTCTTATAAAATGATGGCTAATATCAATATGTTTAGTTCAGAGTGTTGAATGAGATTTTTTGTTAAATATATTGCACTAGTATTATCACATTTTATAGGTATATTTTTCAAATGAATTAAAAAACCTTCTAAAGTGTTTTTCATCCAGATAACTTGTGCACAAGCACCTACTACTATATATTCAGCTTCGTTTATAGATAATGCAACCGAGTTTTATTTCTTGGAAGACCAAGAGACAAGTGCATGACCAAAGAGTTGACGTATTCCTGATGTGCTTTTTTTATCTATTTGACAACCAGCAAAATCAGCATTGACATAAGCAAACTCAAAGTTTTTAGAATTTGGATACCATAGTCCTAGATTAGGAGTTCCTTTTAGATTTCTAAAAACCCTTTTAATAATTTCAAGTGAGATTGCTTGGGTTTAGATTGAAATCTAGCATATAGTCTAACACTAAACATAATATCGGGTCTAGTTGCTGTGAGGTATAATAAACTATCTATCACACCCCTATAAGTCTTTTGATCAAAACATTCTCCATTAGTGTCTATATCTAGTTTTGTAGAAATACTCTTTGGTGTATTAATAGTTTTAGCACTATCCATATTAAATCGTTTCAATAGATCTAAAGCATAATTAGTCTAACTAATAAAAATTTTATTACTTAGTTGTTTAATTTGTAATCCTAAGTAATACACCAAAAATGATATCATCAACATAAACGATTTATCAAAAGTAATACACCAAAAGTAATCCTAAGTAATCCTAAGTAAACGATTCACATAAAGATTCACTTGAAGAATCGAAAATGATATCATCAACATAAATTTGGACAATGAAAAATTTATTTTCAAAATATTTAATAAACAATGTATTATCGACCTTGCATTTCATAAAATTATTTTGAATAAAGAAAGAACTAAGCCTCTCATACCAAGCCCTAGGGGCTTGTTTTAATCCATAGAGAGCCTTAGTCAACTTAAACACATGATCTAGAAAGTTAGCATTCTCAAATCTGGGAGGTTGTTCAACCTAAACTTCTTTGGAAATGAAACCATTAAGAAAAGTACTTTTAACATCCATTTGAAATAACTTAAAATTATTACAACTAGCATAGGCAAGGAGAATCCTTATTAATAGCTTTAGCACTATCCATATTAAATCGTTTCAATAGATCTAAAGTATAATTAGTCTAACTAATAGAAATTTTATTACTTAGTTGTTTAATTTATAATCCTAAGATTTGTAATCATAAGAAAAAAGTTAATTCACTCATTAAGCTCATTTTAAACTCTTAGACTTTTACTTTTAGTAAATGATTCACATAAAGATTCACTTGAAGAACCAAAAATGATATCATCAACATAAATTTGAACAATGAGAAATTTATTTTTAAAATATTTAATAAACAATGTTGTTAGAATCGGAGCGACACTAAGAGGGGGGGTGAATTAGTGCGGCGGTAAAATAACGTTGGTTTAAAAACTTTCGTACGATAAAAAATAATATCGATGAAAACTGATTTTGGAAGCTTGATAACTTAGAAGTGTATGAAAGCATAGTGACTAAGTAAAGAAGTTTGCAGTATGTAAATGATAAGAGTAGGATGCAAACCAGATAACACAACAATTTTAAAGTGGTTCGGTCAAAATGACCTACATCCACTTGCGAAGCCTTCTTCGAAGAGGCTTCCAACTTCCACTAGCAAATCTCTTTGTAGGAGAAGGACTAATACCCCTCTTACAACCTTTACAAGTGGTTCACACTCTTACAAATTTTGAAAGAGAAAGAGGGAGGTGAACACTCAAGCTATTGAAAACAAAAACTTGCTAAAGACTTTGCTAAGACTTTTAGCCCACTCTCTTGCTTCTCAAAGGTTGTAATCTCAGCTAAAAATTGAGGGGTATTTATAGGCCCCAAGAGGATTCAAATTTGGGCTCCAAAATTTGAATTCTCTTGGGTTTCCCAAGCAAGCGGTGCCACCGCCGGACCTCTCGGGTGCTAGGCAGTGCCACCGCTCAGTCCAGCAATGCCACCGCTCAGTTCTCGAGTTTTGGGCGGTGCCACCACCTAATCTAGCGGTGCCACCGCCTAGACTATTTCAGCTCACTGGTTGGGCTCCAACTTGGCCCAAATTAGTCTGAACTCGGGCCCAATTGGCCCCTACTTGGGTTATAGGATTAAAAACTAATCCTAACCCTAATTAACATGCTAACTACGAATTTAAAGACATTTCCTAAGCTATTACAAAGTTCGTAAGTCAAGACTTCTTCCGACGAGCTTCCGACGAACTTCCGGTGGTCTTCCGATAAACTCTCGGAAACCATTCTGCGGACTCCCAGCAAGCTCCTAAACTTCACGATTTGATCTTGGTGAGTTCCAACGAGCTTCTTCGGCAAGCTACGATCTTTCTCGGCGAGCTCCGCGAACTTCCCATGAATCTTCCGGTGAGCTTCCGAAAAACCCTTCGGCAAGCTCCCTACTCATTCTCGGCTAGTTCCGGTAGCATTCCCGATGAACCTTCGGACTTCCGTCGAACTCTCGAACTCCCAACGAATCCTTCGCGCTTGACTCCGCACTTTGTTTCGCTTTATGTCTTCATCATTATTGTAGTTAATCCTGCACATGTAAGCCAAAACTCTACTCTGATCTAGACAATTATTACAACACGAATTGACATTCTGTTGCTCGGTAAGTCTTTGGTTGGCGCTTCGTCCGATTCTTCAGCGCATCGTCCTCTCTTGTGGCTTGTTGCCCAATCAATGGTTGACCTCCACAACCCCAATATCCTTGGCGCAATTTCACTCTCCTTGGCCCAATGCCCGACGTCCGAAGCCTTCTGCCGTCCAATATCCTGACATGATCTCCTCCGGCGCAACGTTATTTCCTCCCGTGTCAACTGTCTAATCCTGATCGAGTAGACCTATATCACTCAAAATGCAGTTAAACATCTAAACACAATCAATTAGTTTCATCATCAAAATATGAGATTCAACAATCTCCCCCTTTTTTATGATGATAACTAATTGATGACTAACTGAGTTAACCTTAAGTCCCCCTATCAATATGTCATTGATAGAACACTTGAATTATCCCAAATCCAAGTAACATTCATCATATGTTATGATAAACATTTAAACCATCATGTAAATATATAAAATATTCAATTTAATGCATGAAGTCATCAATATACTTCTCCCCCTATGTCATCAACAAAAAGGAGAAGTAGCTCTAGCTATTTTAAAAGATATGCAAGTTTTTGCAACATGAAGCTAGATTTTCATCACAACATATAAGCACAAATGCATAGTAAAATTCTTAAGTTCAATCATGGCAATTCAGCACGTGCTTCTTGTGCAAGATTGCACTTTGCTTTTCTTTGCATGTTCTAACTAGCAAAAGCTTTCTCCCCTTTATTTTTGTCGAAAAGAAGGGAAGAGTACAAGTTAGCCAGCATTTGCCTTGAGCTAGTAATCTTTCTCCCCCTATGTCATTGCCAAAAAAAAGGAGAGGAACCAATGATTTAGACTTTTACATAAATTATGAATTTGCATCAATCAATATTTCAATCATCACATGATACATACAAGACAAAAATGCAAAGAAATCATGTCATGAAAGACATCAATTGTTAAACTTGATATGATAATAGTCTCAAAAATTTCAATTTGCGATACATGTGATACATTGCGATACTAAAAAATTTAATGAGATGCTTTTAAGGACATCAACCTATTTTTGATACAAAGCATGGCAAGAGCAATTATATTGCAAGTTTTCTAAGTTTTACATTTTTTTCTTCTTTTGAGATAGCAATTCTTTGCTTCTTTACAAGCTAGCAACTTTTACGATATGCAAGTTTTACTATATACTAGCTAGCAAATTAAAGATGTTCAAGAAAGCAAGCTCTTTCTTCTCTTTTGAGAAGTGTCATTTTTGCTTCCTTAGCAAAATACCAAACTAGCAAGGGACCATGTTTTACATGAGGCAATCAAATAATTTGGCAAGTTTTACATTTTTTTCTTTTCTTTAGATGTGCAAGAAAGCAAGTAAGTTTTTGCATTTTCTTGACTTGTGCAAGGTAGCTAATTTCTTTTTGAGATGACCCTTTACATCAATTCAAGATAGCACACTAGCAACTCTTTCTCTCACTTTATCATTAGCAAAAAGAAAGAAAGATCAAAGTCATGAACATCAAAATAATAATTTTATCATGAATATTTCATCATTATTACATGCATAATACCAAATCATCATATATATTTTCAAAACATATAAACTCATCATTATATGCATAATTCCAAATCATCATTCATATCATTTCAATCATTGTTTCAATCATCACTATAACTCATCATGCACAAAATGTAAAATCATCTAACATGATACAAACATTTATTTTCAAAATATTTATCACTATTTTCATGTATGATAATAAATTATTCATGATACTGAACATTAAGTCAACAATGATTCATTTTATCAAATCTCTTCTTTTTATAAATAACAAAAATTGTAGGTGTACATATAAGATATTGTGATTAAAAAAAAATCTCAAGTAGTAAATCCAAGAAGTCAAGATTGTTAGGATCGGTGCGGCACTAAGAGGGGGGGGGGGTGAATTAGTGCAGCGGTAAAGTATGATAAACTTTCGACGATTTAAACACTTACGGAAACTTCGTATGATAAAAGCAACGTTTCGTTTGAAACCGTTTCGATTGCGTTTTTAACTTGAAGGCATATGTAAGAAGGAGACAAAGAAGTAGAGCATCAAACTGAAGATGGTTTGCAGTAATATAAATGACAATAAGATAAATGCTAACTAGAGAAGACGGTAATTTATAGTGGTTCGGTCAATCGTGACCTACATCCACTCCTCTGATTCCTCTTCCGTCGAGGCCACCGGCATCCACTAATGATCTTCCTTTACTAGGCGAAGATCAACCTCCTTCTTACACCCCTCTTACAACCTCTTACAAGTGGTTCACCCTTTTACAATGATTTCAATGAAAAGAAAGGAGGTGAACACTCAAGCTATTGAAAACAAGACTTTTCCTAAAGCTTTTCTCAACTTCTAGCTTCTCAAAAGGTTTTCTCCTCTACTGAGAAATGAGAGGTATTTATAGGCCTCAAGAGGATTCAAATTTGGGCTCCAAAATTTGAATTCTCTTGGAGTTCCCGATGCTGGCGGTGCCACCGCCTGTCAGTTTCTGACCCTGACAGTACTGGGCGGTGCCACCGCCTGGCTCTCGGGCACTGGGCGGTGCCACCGCCCAGTCTGGCAGTGCCACCGCCAGACTCTTCGGTTGACTGGTTGGGCTTCAAACTTAGCCCAAACCACGTCTAATTTTGGGCCCAGTTGGCCCCTAACCAGGATATAGGATTATTTCTTAATCCTAATCCTAATTACAAGTTAACTACTTAACAAAAACATATCCTAAGCAAATTTTCAACCGTGAACGTCGAGTCTTGTTCCGGCGAGCTTTCCGACGAACTTCTTCCGACGGGTTCCCAGCAAGCTCCCGAACTTGTGATGACTTTAATGAGTAGCCGAGCCTTCTCGGTGATCTTCGTGAACCTCCGACGATCTCTTCGGCGAACTTCCGAAATTTTCGACAGGTTCCCGATTTTTTCTCGGTTGGTTCCGGCAGCATCTCCGACGATTCTTCGAACTCTTAAACGTCCATCGAACTTGACTCCGGTATCCTTGCTTTGTGTTTTCTGGTTATCGTAGTTAATCCTGCACATGCAAGCCAAAACTCTACTCCGATCTAGACAGTTATTACAACGCGAATCGACATTCCGTTGCCCGGCACGTCATTGGTTGGCGTTTCGTCTGATTCTTCAGCGCATCGTCCTCTCTTGCGGCTTGTTGCCCAATCGGCGGTTGACCTCCACAACCCCGATATCCTTGGCGTAATTCCGCTCTCCTTAGCCCGATGCCCGACGTCCGAAGCCTTCTGCCGTCCAATATCCTAACGTGATCTCCTCCGGCGCAATGTCAATTCCTCCTGCGTTAACTGTCTAATTCTGATCGAGTAGACCTGCATCACTCAAAATGCAGTTAAACATCTAAACACAATCAATTAGTTTCATCAGCAAAATCCGAGATTCAACAAAGATCATAATTCAAATACAAACTCATTCAAATTCAAATCGTCAAATTCATCAAAATCTCAACATTACTTTCAAGAGATTCAAAGTGGTATACATATATTTATCATAAAGCAAATTAATTTTCAATCATCACATAAGGCATTTAAAGAATTTTTGAAATATAGGAGAATGATTAATTTAAGCATGCAATGTTTCAATCAAATTCAAGTCATGAATTCCAATACTTTCATATTGTGAGTATCAAATAATGAATACCAAAAGACATTATTTGTGATTCCAATTTTGCAAGATCAAGATTATAGTTTAGATAAAACTCATTTAAATCAAATCGTTAACTTGAAATTCATAATCAAGTCATCAAAATCAATTTCGAGATTCACAAAATATCATGAAATCATTAACCTCGATCAGATGGGAAAAGCAGTTTTTAAGTGATTCTTTTTCATCTAAGCATGCCTTAGTCATTATATGTCAAATCAAGATAAGCTTGAAAGTTCAAGACGTAAAGGCAAAATCTTATAAAACAACTCATCAAGCAAGATTTTAAACATCTATTTTCAAGCTAGAGTAAGTCAAGGATTCAATTATCTCATGTCATGAATTCCAACAGGCATCTCAAATTATCAACATCACATTAAAAAGATATTTCAAAAAGACATATCGATAAGTGATTCATTTGTATTATTTCATTTTCGAAAGATTCTCCTCTTTGGTAAATAAATCTAGGAGAACAAAATGAATTAAGGGAGATATAACATAATTCATATTTAAAATGTGTCTCATGTCATAAGTATGAATCAAGCATTTATGAAATCCGAAATCATCCTCAAAGTCACATTCAATAAATTCATACATGACAAGCATAGATTTATTGAAAAGTCGATAAGATAGAGGATCACATTTCTTTTTTATAAATTTCTATTCATGTGATTTCCTTCTTATAAGCATGCCTTTACCTTTAATAAAACAAGTGTTAACATTTAAGATGGAAAGGTAAATTTCGTACAACCAATCATCAAGCATGATTCCATGATAACATCCTTTTAATATCTTGATATTCATCGTCAAGTATGATTTCAAAAAGTATGTTCAAGAGAAATCATTAAGACCAAATGCATGATACACTTATTTATTTTCAAAATATTCATCATGTTTATTTTCATGAGATTCACAAGATTGGTAAAATAAATTCAATAATTTCAATAGGATAGAAAATTCATTTCCATTTCATACAATTGATTTCATATAAGGGTATTCAAGTCTTTTGTGAAAACATGTATCATCATTTAAAATCGAAACATAAGTTTCGTCATGAAGCTATCAAGACCAAACACATCATGATATCACATCTATCATCAAAAGAGTATCAAGAAATTCATACATAGATGTACATGCACTATGTCATCTTAATATGTCACAAAAACAATTAGACCAAAAAACATGTTAATCTAAAATGAGAGTTTCAAATCAACATTTACTTCAAAAACTCATACATGACAAAAAATCATCAAGATACACATGCATGGATTAATCCTAAGCATTATCACATATCATATAATTATCATCCCTAATGTTGCATACATCATTCAACATTTTAAAACATAACATGCATGAAACCTTAGCAATATACTTTTCATGATCAAGTTTTTTTAATTTTTCAAAGATGCTAAAAAGAAAAACATGATATAATTTTTAAAAAATAATTTTTTATTTCCTATTTCTACTATCTAAATTAAGCACTCATGAAAACTTCAAGTAATTTCAAAATAATTCAAGAGAGTTGAGTTACTTACCTTGTAGTCGAAGCCCATCAAAGCCCAATTCGCCGTTTCACCTTTAGAAGTTCTTGATTCATCCTTGGTTGCCTTTCTCTTCTTTGACCTCTTCCTCCATTCAAGTTCATCATTGTCCTCATCACTTGAGTCATCGCTCAAGTGGTATTCATTTGTCCGGAGTTCCAGATCCTTCATGTTCTTTGGAAGGTTATTTTGTTCATCATGTTCATCATGTGTATTGTGCACCATTTCATATGTCATCAACGAACCAATTAGTTCTTCAAGTGAAAAAATAATTAAATCTTTTATTTCTTGTATTGCAGTTATTTTAGGATCCCACCGTTTTGGAAGGGATCTTAAGATCTTGCTTACGAGATCAAAATTCGAACAAGATTTACCAAGAACTCTTAGATTATTGATGACATCTGTGAAACGGGTGTATATGTCACTTATAGTCTCACTTGGTTGCATTCGAAAAAGCTCAAAATCATGCAATAAAATGTTAACTTTCGAGTCTTTGACTCTACTAGTTCCCTCGTGCATGATTTCAAGTGTTCGCTAAATATCAAAAGTCGTTTCGCATGTAAAAATTCGATTGAACTCATTTTTGTCCAATGCGCAAAATAAGGTATTCATAGCCTTTGTATTTAAAGAAAATATCTTCTTCTCCAAATTATTCCAATGGTTCATTGGAAGAGAAGACATATTAAATCCATTTTCGACTATGTGCCATAAATTCAAATCCAAAGAAAGTAAGAAAACTCTCATTCGAGTTTTCCAATAAGTGTATTCCATCCCATTGAAAAAGGGAGAACGAATGAGAGAGTGACCCTCTTGAAAGCCGTAAAGAGTCATTTCTATTTGGGTGTTAAACCAAAGTAGAAAACTGTGGCTCTGATACCAATTGTTAGGATCGGAGCGGCACTAAGAGGGGGAGGTGAATTAGTGTAGCGGTAAAATAATGTTGGTTTAAAAACTTTCGTACGATAAAAAACAATATCGATGAAAACTGATTTTGGAAGCGTAGTGACTAAGTAAAGAAGTTTGCAGTATGTAAATGGCAAGAGTAGGATGCAAACCAGATAACACAGCAGTTTTAAAGTGGTTCGGTCAAAATGACCTATATCCACTTGCGAAGCCTTATTCGAAGTGGCTCCCAACTTCCGCTAGCAAATCTCTTTGTAGGGGAAGGACTAATACCCCGCTTACAACCTTTACAAGTGGTTCACACTCTTACAAATTTTCAAAGAGAAAGAGGGAGGTGAACACTCAAGCTATTGAAAATAAAAACTTGCTAAACACTTTGCTAAGACTTTTAGCTCACTCTCTTGCTTCTCAAAGGTTGTAATCTCAGTTGAGAATTGAGGGGTATTTATAAGCCCCGAGACGATTCAAATTTGGGCTCCAAAATTTGAATTCTCTTTGGTTTCCGAGGCAGGTAGTGCCACCGTCGGACCTCTCGGGTGCTGGGCGGTGCCACCGCCTAATCTGGCCATGCCACCACCTACACTATTTCAGCTCACTGGTTGGGCTCCAAACTTGGCCCAAACCAGTCCGAACTCGGGCCCAATTGGCCCCTACTTGGGTTATAGGATTAAAATCTAATCCTAACCCTAATTAACATGCTAACTACAAATTTAAAGACATTTCCTAAGCTATTACAAAGTACGTAAGTTGAGACTTCTTCCGACGAGCTTCCGATGAACTTCCGGCGGTCTTTTGATAAACTCTCGGAAACCATTCTGCGGACTCCCAACAAGCTCCTAGACTTCACGATTTGATCTTGGTGAGTTCCAATGAGGTTCTTCGGCAAGCTCTGATCTTCCTCGGCGAGCTCTGTGAACTTCCCACGAACCTTTCGGCGAGCTTCCGAAAAACCCTTCGGCAAACTCCCTACTCATTCTCGGCTAGTTCCGGTAGCATTCCCGACGAACCTTCGGACTTCCGTCGAACTCTCGAACTCCCAACGAATCCTTCATGCTTGACTCTATACTTTGTTTCACTTTATGTCTTCATCGTTATCGTAGTTAATCCTGCACATGCAAGCCAAAACTCTACTCTGATCTATACAATTATTACAACGCAAATTGACATTATGTTGCCCGGCATGTCATTGGTTGGCACTTCGTCTGATTCTTTAGCGCATCGTCCTCTCTTGCGGCTTATTGCCCAATCAATGGTTGACATCGGCAACCCCGATATCCTTGGCGCAATTCCACTCTCCTTGGCCCGATGCCCGACGTCCGAAGCCTTCTGTTGTCCAATATCCTGACGTGATCTCCTCCGGCGCAACGTCAATTCCTCCTGCGTCAACTGTCTAATCCTGATCGAGTAGACCTGCATCACTCAAAATGCAGTTAAACATCTAAACACAATCATTTAGTTTCATCATCAAAATTTGAGATTCAACAAATATATCATCGACCTTGCCTTTTATAAAATTATTTTGAATAAAGAAAGAACTAAGCCTCTCATACCAAGCCCTAGGGGCTTGTTTTAATCCATAGAGAGCCTTAGTCAACTTAAACACATGATTCAGAAAGTTAGCTTTCTCAAATCTGGGAGATTGTTCAACCTAAACTTCTTTGGAAATGAAACCATTAAGAAAAGTACTTTTAACATCCATTTGAAATAACTTAAAATTTTTATAACTAGCATAGGCAAGGAGAATCCTTATGGCTTTAAGTCTAGCTATAGGATCAAAGGTTTCTTCATAATTGATACCTTCTTCTTGGTTGAATCCTTTGGCCACTAATCTAGCATTGTTTCTAACCACGATACTAATTTCTATTGAATCTCGGATTTTGATGATGAAACGAATCGATAAATATTTATATTTTAATCCGTGTTTTGAGTGCTGCAGGATGCTTCGATTAATATGAGACAATTAAAGCAAGAAGAATCATGTTGTACCAGGGGAAAATATGCCGGAAGATTGGACGTCGGGCCGGAGGAATGGTCGATGTATCGACAGAAGGCTTCCGGCCGTGGATTCAGGCATCGGGCCAAGAAGAGCGGTTATTGCACCAAGGATATCGGAGTTGTAGAGTCAACTGGCTGATTGGGCAAGAGACCACAAGAGAGAACGATGCGCCGAAGAATCAAATGAAGCGTCAAGGGACCAATGACATGCTGGACAACTTGATTAGTATGTTTTACATGTGCAGGATTAACTACAATAGCAAGGCATGAAGCAAAATGAAGTCCCGGAGTCAAGGACGCGATTACGTTAGGAGTTCGAGAGTTCGTCAGAAGTTGGGACGTTCGATGGAAGTTCTGGAGGAATCAGCTGAGAAGTCTCGAAACTTGATAGAGAAGCTCGTCGGAACTCACCAAGAAGATCGTCGTGAAGTCTAGGAGCTTACCGGGAGTCCGTCGGAACATTGGCGAGAGATCGTCGGAAGTTCACCGGAAGATCGCCGGAAGCTCACTGGAAGCATAGACATAGGGACTTGTTTAGCTTAACAAATGTCTTAGGATTTCGTAGATAGCATGTAATTGGGCTTGGATTTGGGCCAACCCAATTAGGGGCTAGCTAGGCCCATGTAAGAACTATGTTGGGCCCAATAAGAGGCCCAAACAATGCCCCAAGAAGTCTCACTATCGTGGCATAGTCTTCAAGACTGTGTCAAGCGGTGGTACCGCTAGTCTGGGTAGTTGTACCACCCTTAGCAGGGTGCCAGGCGATAGTACCGCCAGTCTAGGTGGTGGTATCGCCCAGCACTACCCCCCAGGCGGTGGTACTGCCCAGGATAATGTTAGAGTCGACTGACATTGGGCGGTGGTATCGTCCAGCATAGGTGGTAGTATCGCCCGTGCTTAGGGAACCCGAGATGAGAAAGTTTTAGGCACCAAGTTTGAATCAACTTGAAGCCTATAAATACCCCTCTCATCCTTGGTTATAACACACAAGCACAGAGAGTTCAAAAGTCGAAAAACACTACTGCAATCTCTTTAGAAATTCCCTCCTCCACTCTAAGTTTAGAAATCTGTAAGAGGAGTGAGAGTGATTGTTAGGGTTATCTCCAAAACCCGTGAAAAGGAGAAGAAGGGTGTAAAAGGTGATTGGCCTTCGCCTATTGAAGGAAGGCCTCTAGTGGACACCGATGACCTAATCGAAGGGGGAAGCCAAAAGTGGATGTAGATCACGTTGACCAAACCACTCTAAAAATCTGGTTTGCATTTACTTATTGCTATTTACCTTACTACAAACCTCCATATGTGCTTTACTTCCTCATTACTTTTGCTGCATACCTTTACAAACATGCTTTCAAGTTAAGCACTTCCTGTTGGGATCAAAAGCACTAAGATGGGGGAGGGGCGGGGCGTGGGGTTTGAATTAGTGCAGCGGAAAACTTTCATCGATTAAAACGAAGTTCGTATGATGAAATCATTTTCGATGAAAACCATTTCGGAAAGTTCTTCAACTTAAGATCAAATAAAAGTATAGTAGAAGTAAAGCAACGAAGCCAGTTTGAACTTTAGATAGAGAGCAGAATGTAAATGCAAACCAAGTTTTAGAGTGGTTCGGTTAATCTTGACCTACATCCACTTTTGACTTCCTCCTCCGATGAGGTCACCAATGTCCACTAGAGGCCTTCCTTCAATAGGTGAAGGCCAACCACCCTATTACAACTTTACTCTTTTTGACGGGCATAGGAGACAACCCTTACAGATTTTCACTCCTCTCTTGAATGATCAAAACTTAGAAGAAAAGGAGAAGAACTTATAGCCTTTTACAACACTTTTAAACTCTCAAATTCTCATAATAAATGCAAGCTTTCAGTTCCATTTCATCCAGGAAAGGGTGGGGTTTATATAGGCCCCAACTGGTTTGAATTTGGAGCTCAAAAGTGTCATCTCTCGGATTTTCGAGGTCCTGACGGTACCATTGCCAGAACTGGGCGCTACTACCCCCTAACATTGCTCGGAGACCGAGCTCATGCGGTACCACTGCCTGACAGGGGTGGTACCACCGCCTGACTTTGCTTGCAAACCGAGCTCGGGCGGTACCACCACCTGACAGGTGCAGTACCACCACCTGACTTCGCTCAGAGACTGAAATTCAGGGCAGTGCCACCGCCGGCCAAGAAATCTGGGTCTGAGTGGACTGATCCAATCAGCCCAATTGGCCCCAGATTAAGTTAATGGGTACACCTCCAATTCCTAACTTAATCTTCATGCGAACTATGATATTTAAGACATTAATACTGTAACTCGTGTTATGGTGTGTTAATCGCTTCTTCCGGTGAGCTTACGGCGAACTTCCAGCGAACATCCGATGAACCCTCGACGATGCTCCAGTGGATTTTCGACAAACTCCTGGTCTTGCGACAATCCTCTTGGCGAGTTCCGATGAGCTTCTTTGGCAAGCTCTTGGATTTTTCGGACTTGTTCTTGCAGAACCTCTAACGACTGTTTGAACTTCCGTCGAACTCTTGAACTCCCAACGTGATCTTGGTCTTGACTCCGGCACAACAGCTGCTGCATGTCTTACTGCTATCGTAGTTAATCCTATACATGTAAAACAAACTTTGATCTAGACAATTAATACCAAGCATTAATCAAGTTGTTTGGCATGTCATTGGCCCCTCGACGCTTTGTACAATTCTTCGGCTAATTGTCCTCTCCTATGGCCTATTGCCCAATTGGCCGGTTGACTCAGAAACTCTAATATCCTTGGTGCAATACATGTTTTTCTTGGCCCAATTCCCAAATCCGTGGCCCGAAGCCTTCTATCGATATGTCGACCAATCCATCGACCCGACGTCCAATCTTCTGACATGTTCCTCCGGCCCAACATGATTTTTCCTGCTTTAATTGTCTCATCTTGATCGAAGCATCCTACATCACTTAAAACACAGATTAAAATATAAACACAATTATCAATTGGTTTCATCGTCAAAATATGAGATTTAACAATCTCCCCCTTTTTGATGATGACAACCAATTGATGTCGGAGTTAAACTTAACTCCCAGAGTTTAAACAAACTCCCCCTATCAATATGGCATATTGATAGAAACTCTTGGATTCAAAAATCCAAGCAACATATCATGATCAAATCATGCATGACATCAACATACTTTGCCCACTTTGTCATCAACAAAAAAGAGAAGTTCCAACTCTTATGTGTTTAGAGATATAGATTCAAATTATTGCATGAAAAACATAATATCAAATTTTATCATGATGCAATTTGTAAGCTAGAAAATTTAGCAAGTTCTACAACATACAAGTTAGCCAATTTTACAACATTTTAGAACATGCAAGCTAGCAGTTTTGAGATGTTCAAGAAAGCAAATCTTGCTTATTGAAATATACAAGTTGCAAGCTAGCAAGTTTTTCCTTCCTTTGCAATGTTTGAGCTCACAATTTTGCTTCCTTTGTAAAGTGCAAGTTTAGCATGTTTAGCATCTTGAGATAGGCAAGATAGCACATTTTTGCATTTTCTTGAGATTTCAAGCTACCAATTATTGGTGATGTTCAAGATAGCAATTTCTTCTCTTTTGAGAAGTGCAATTTTTGCTTTCTTCTTGAATTGTGCAAGCAAGTTAGTTTGTCTCTTTTCATGATGTCCATGCTAGAAATTCTTGCTCCCCCTTTGTCATTGTCAAAAAGAAGGGAAGACCCATCAATTTTTAAATTATGACAAAGGTAAGTAATTGTTCTTATTTGTGCATCATTATATTTTCAAATTCGAACATGTACAATTTCAAAACCTTACATTTCATTTTTCATGCATGATACTGAAAAATAAATCATTCATTATTATGAGCATATCATACATGATACTAAAACATTAAGTATTTATCAACATTTTGATCATGAAACACATCATATGCATCACACATATCATAAGTTAAAGTATTGTATGCATAATTCAAAATCATCGGGGGGGTGAATTAGTGTAGCGGAAAACTTTCATCGATTAAAACGATGTTCGTACGATGAAATCATTTTCGATAAAAACCGTTTTGGAAAGTTCTTCCACTTTTGGCTTCCTCCTCCGATGAGGTCACGGACGTCCACTAGAGGCCTTCCTTCAATAGGTGGAGGCCAACCACCCTTTTACAGCTTTACTCCTTTTGACGAGCTTAGGAGACAACCCTTACAGATTTCCACTCATCTCTTGAATGATCAAAACTTAGAAGAAAAGATGGAAAATAACTTCTATCCTTTTACAATACTTTTAAGCTCTCAAATTCTCAGAATAAATGGAACTTTTGGTTCCATTTCATGCAGGAAAGGGTGGGGTTTATATAGGCCCCAACTGGTTTGAATTTGGAGCTCAAAAATGTCATCTCTCGGATTTCCGGGGTCCTAGCGGTACCACCTGTTGGGAAATCTAGGGGGCAACATTATATGCGCAGCGGAAGAACAAAAAAACAAAAATCCCCGATTCCCAAAAAAGATGTTAAAATTAGATCATGCGAAGATTGGTGCGAAAAAATCAAGAAAACACAAAACTGCGTGATAGAGATTGTGTTACCTAGGGAGATCATTATATCCCTTGTTTCCTTGCAGATCCTTAGGAGAGGGTGAAGGAGGTCAAGCGTCCTCCTCTCTAGCGGTGATCCACACAGTAGGGTTGCGACGACCCTCCTCAAAACTCCAGGCCTCTGAGGTGGAGAGGGAGAGGAGAATAGGAAAGGCAAGCAAAGACTCTAGCCTATGAGGCTGTGAATACCTCCTATTTATAGAGATCCCGTGTCAATACCCTAATGGGTCCTTCCCTAGTGGGTATTGGATCTGCATCCAATAAGACAAGGGCTCCGTCGGATATCTCATATCCCAACCTCTACTCATCGCAATGCCTACCATATGTGTGTGACCCTCTAGGCCCAATATCGAGTGGGCCATGAGTCATACCTGTCGAACTCCTTCTAACTTCGGTGAATTATTATCTCTATAATAATTCACTCGACTCATCGACTCACGGACGTACTAGGCCACTACTCACGTAGTCCCCGACGATCTGGGGGGAATCCAATCCATTGGACCTATCTGTCCTCGCTTTACCATGTACCTATAGTCCCTCATCCATCTAATATCCCGAGACCGTATATCGAAAGCATGGTGTTGTCGGACCCATACGGTTTCTACTCGAAGTCTCGCTCTAATCGGATTCTCCCGAGAACTCTTTCTCTCTCAACCCGAATGACCCCGGCCGGGGATTTGTCCGAGCAAGAACACATGGGATATTCCTCTCATGACGCCAGAGGGATGATCCTCTATCGACACTCAATAGCCCTCATAAGGTCGACTACCACTCCCAATGACCACCGGACTAGATCTCGGGACAGCCAAACCTATAAGTCCGGTATCAAAGAGTGGAGCACTCATACAGGACATCCTTGGTGTCTCAAGTCTAAGGACCAGATACACCACTAGGACTACGGAATCGCTGTCTGACAATAAGGCATCATCAACCATCCAGCATTCCGTAAGCGGATCAATCAGTGAACTCATTCTCCAATGAGCACCTGTATTGTATCCCTAGTGTCCCTACACGAGCAGCTATAAGACCAGCTTTATCCTTCATTTGGACGAGTATACAGCACACCATTCTATCCGGTTATCACGATATCCCTCTCGAGTAACCTATGACCGGGATTATTTAGTATATGTGTTTAAAGGTGAATCGATCTCATTATCGTGATCTCATCACGATCCGATTCCCATTGCACAAATCCAAGGACATCACAATATATATATGCATTTATGCAATAGTTATAAAGTGATATACGCCAAAAATATAATAAACAAAAGATTTTGTATCAAGTCACACGTGCCATCACTCACGGATTGGCTTTGTCAGCACCTATGACTAGCAATCTCCCACTTGACCTAAAGCCAATCACCTATGTGTCCATCCCCATCGGACCCTGTGGCGCTTTTAAAGACAAAATGAGACAACGGCTTTGTTAGTGGATCTGCAATGTTATCTTTGGATGGAACTCTTTCCACTTTGCTACATCTCCTCGGGTTACGATCTCTCTTATAAGTCGGAACCTCCTCGAACACTTCGATGAGAACCGGGTTCCCTTATTTAAGTAATCACCCCATAGTTGTCGCAATATAAGGAAGTCGACTTGTCGCTATTTGTATCGACTCCCAAATCTATGATGAACTTCTTCACCCAGACTCCCTCTTTTCTGCATCCGATGCAGCAATGTACCCTCCGCCTCACTCGTGGTCGAAATGTGAAGGGTATGTTGCTTGGAACTCTTCCAAAGACACCGCTCCTCCATTCAAGGTGTACACATACCCTGAATTCGACTTGCTATCATCGACATCGGTGAAAACTTGAGTTAGTGTAGCCTTCAACCATAAGGCTATTACCTCCATATACTAGTAAAAGATCCTTAGTCCTTCTCAAGTACTTAAGGATACACTTTACTTGCTTTCCAATGCTCCAAGCCTGGATCCGCTTTGATACCTACTGTGACACTTTCGGTGAGTATGCTATATCGGGCCAAGACATAGCATGGCATACATGATGATACCCTATTCTTTGAGGCATAAGGTATCATATCCATATTCGCCCTTTCTTCTGGAGTCTTTTGGGACATACTCGCAGAAAGCGATATCCCATGTCTCATCGGTATGAGACCTCTCTTGGAATTTTCCATGCCAAACCTTTTGATAATAGTTTCTATGTACCTGGACTGGGACAAGCCAAGCATCCTCTTGGATCTATCTCTATAGATTCTAATCCCCAAGATATAAGATGCTTCCCCTAAGTCCTTCATGGAGAAGTGTCTAGATAACCAAGCCTTTACTGTGGATAGCATTCCTATGTCATTCCCAATGATGAGGATATCATCCACATATAACACCAAAAAGGTGATAGCGCTCCCACTTACCTTTCTGTATACACAAGGCTCATCTTCGTTCTTAACGAAGTCATAAGATCTGATTGCCTCATCAAATCTTATGTTCCAACTTCGGGAAGCTTGCTTTAGTCCATAAATGGATCTAAGCAACCTACACACCTTATCTGGGCATTTCTTGGACACGAATCCCTCAGGTTGCATCATATACACCTCCTCCTCGAGGTTCCCGTTGAGGAATGCGGTTTTCACATCCATCTGCCAGATCTCATAATCATAGTGTGCTGCAATAGCCAATAGAATTCTGATGGATTTTAGCATTGCTACGGGTGAAAAGTTTAAATCGTAGTCAACACCTTGCCTTTGACGATACCCCTTAGCCACTAGCCTTGCTTTTATAGGTCTCTACCTTTCCATCTACTCCGATCTTTTCTTAAAGATTCACTTGCAACCGATGGGTACAATACCTTCAAGCATCAACTAGGTTCCAAACCTTATAGGAGTACATAGAATCCATCTCGAAATTCATGGCTTCTTTCCACTTCCCATAGTCTATACTCATAATAGCCTCCTCGTGGTCCGGATCAATGTCCTCTACATCCTCTGCTCTAATATGTCCCACATATCTCTCAGGGAGGATGGGATACTCTATCGGACCTGCAAGTAAAGTTGATACTTGTGTACTAGGTACCGAATGGACTTCGGGCTGTAGAGTGGTGCTTGAGCTTGGTTCTCCAACCTCGCTCAATTCTATCATTGTCCCACTGTCTCCGTCAAGAATGTGTTCCTTTTCAAGGAACACTGCTCTCTTAGCTACAAAGACCTTTTGGTCCTCGAGATGATAGAAATAATACCCACAAGTTTCCTTGGGGTATCCCACAAATTTGCATCGCCTCGTCCTTGATTCTAACTTATCGGGGTTGTGTCTTCTAACATGGGCAGGGTAGCCCCAGATCTTAACAACCTTAAGATCAGGGCTTCTTCCCTTTCCATATCTCATATGGTGTAGACACACTCTGACTTAGTTGGAACTCTGTTCAGGAAGGTAAGCTACGGTTTCTAGGGCATATCCCTAGAATGAGATGGGTAGGTCAAAAACTCATCATGGACCGTACCATATCTAATAATGTACGATTTCTCCATTCATTCAGAGACACCATTGAGCTGAGGTGTATAAGGAGGTGTCCATTGGGATAATATCCCATGGTCCTTGAGGAACCGAGTAAACTCTATACTTAAGTATTCACCTCCTCGATCCGATCGAAGAGTTTTGATACTCTTTCCATCCGGTTCTCCACCTCATTCTTATACTCTCTGAATTTTTTCAAAGGCCTCAGACTTGTACTTCATTAAATACACATATCCATACCTTGAGAAATCATCAAGAAAATGTAATGAAGTAGGAGTAACCTCCAATGGCATGAGTTGACATGGGTCCACATACATCACTATGTATGAGTTCCAACAACTCATTGGCTCTCTCTCAGTTCTACTAAAGGGAGATTTGGTCAGGGTTTTCCACGAATGCAAGGCTCACAAGTTGTATATGACACATAGTCGAATGGATCTAGATATCCATCATTTAGCAACTTTTGAATCCTTCTTTCATGGATGTGACCTAGCCTACAATGCCACCAGTATGCACTGTTCAACTCATCTCGTTTCCTTTTGGACATATTTACATTCATGATATGTGGAGTGGTGTCTAACATAAATAAACCATTATACAATGTTCCTTTCGTGATGATCTTATCATCTAATAATATCGAACAACCATTATTCTCAAAAACAAATTTATATCCACTAACTGTTAAACATGAAATGGAGATAATGTTTTTGATAATAGAAGGAACAAAATAACATGCATCTAATGCAATAAAAGCTCCACTAGGCCGATGTAGGGCGACCTCGCCAACAGCTAATACATCAACTTTTGCTCCATTACCCATCTTGAGGTCCATCTCGCCTCTCTGTAGTCTCCTAGGCCTTGCCGAAACACATAACAATTGCATATATGATAAGTACTACCGGTATCCAATACCCATGTGTTATCATAAGAGTCGACAAATGGAGACCGATCATGAATGTTCCTAAAGCTTCATCAAGCTTTTGTTTCAAGCCCTTTCTGCAAGGTACTCTTTGCAGTTTCTCTTCCAATGCCCATTTTTACCACATTGGAAGCACCGGCCTTTGTCCTTTGCTTTGGGTCTTTCTTAGCAACCTTTGCTTTACCTTGTTTGCCCTTGCCCTTTCTCTTCTTAAGGGACCTTTCGCTTTCCATTTCTTTTCTGGTCTCACCCAGTGTAGAGAACTGGCTTCTCTTTCTTAATAGTACTCTCTGCCTCCCTCAATATATTGAGGAGCTCTAGGAGAGTCACCTAAAAGCTTGTTCATATTAAAATTCATTATGAACTGTGAAAAAGGAATCTGTAGGCACTTTGAAGCACAATGTCCACACACAAGTTATCCTCTAGGACCATTCCTAGACACAGTGAGTTTCTCTACCCACTCAATCATCTTTAGGACATGGTTCTCAACCTGTCCCCCCTCACCATCCTAGCTGAAAAAGGCTCTTGGATATCTCATATCGTTGAGTCCTTCCTGTTCCTCAAACAATTTTTTGGGACATGTAGGAGAATGGATCCGGCATCCATCTTTTCATGTTGTCTCTGTAACTCTGGAGTCATAGAGCCCAACATATAGCACGAGCAAGAGTGGAGTCATCAATGTACTTCACGTGGCGGCGATCTCATCCTCGCTTGCCCTTCTTCTTCGGGCGTAGGCATCATCAGTATCAAGGGCGTACACGATTTTCTCCGCCACAGAGAACAATTCTCAAGTTTCTGGAGCCAATCCAGTATAATTTGGACCAAGAAGACGGTTGACATCAAGTATGCCAATAAGGGATTTGAAAGTGACATTTTCTGAAAATAAAGATGTAGCAGAAATGAATAACATGCAGATTTTGCAAGAAATAAACTATCAAGATATGGACTTCTATCTTAATATGCTCCCACTATTTTACTAACGAGTCACACGACACCCTCAGCACATGAAACGGAAGTCTCCAGCAGACTTCTAGTGGGGATCAGGATCCAATCAGCGTCTTAGTGTAACCTCGAGGGACTCGACCAATCACACTAAGCCTAAAAGGTAGGCAACTCTTGCCGATCACAACTCCTTGTGATTCCCGTCCTTTTCGGCCTCCGAATCACCATGGCCACGAGGGACTCGACCAACCATGATGCTCGGTTAAGTCAACACCTTCGTTACAAGATGAGTCTGATTTGATGATATACCCTCGAGGGACTCGACCAAGCATACCATGCCCTCGTCACACCGGTGACATCTCTATGTCGTAAGCAAGATAGCGAATCGCGATATAGGTGAGTCTCGAGGGACTCGACCAACTAAACCTACACCGGAATCGGTTCATACTCATAACGATGGAAGGCCACGGTGGGTCAATCTAATTGCCTCAATGTTTACCGACTTTAATATTATCGAGAGATGTTTCTATAATTTGGTCTCCTAATATGACATGTCACACATATACATATTTAATATATATCTACATCGCATGCAAATATATATACATATCTAGTATGTGTATAAGCAATCACATCGAGATGATCATGGACCCACGACCTAATATGATTAGGCCCTGAGCTAGTAGGCCTAATCACTCACATCAAGATCTATATGTGCAACGGTGCATCTCCATGCCCTTGTGATCGTCCATCTCGCCCTCGCTTGTTCCGTCGACATCTTGATGCATCTCCATGCATCATGATCGTCCGCCTCGTGGGTCCCTTCTCGATCCACGCTCCGCTTCGCCTCCTCATGTGATTACAACTTAATAATAGGCACGCAGGCCCGACAATAAACGAGAAATATAATGGAGGTTCGCAGACCTCAATAATAATAATCACAAGTACACACATCACACGGTCCATGATCATCCGTCCACACATCTTTAGGACATGGTTCTGAACCGGTGTCCCCTCAGTCATCCTAGCGCGGAAAAGGCTCTTGGATATCTCATATCGTTAAGTCCTTCCCTGTTCCTCAAACAATTTTCGGACATGTAGGAGAATGGATCTGGCATCCATCTTTTCATGTTGTCTCTGTAACTCTGGAGTCATAGAGCCCAACATATAGCACTAAGCAAGAGTGGAGTCATCAATGTACTTCACGTGGTGGCGATCTCATCCTCGCTTGCCCCTTCTTCTAAGGCGTAGGCATCACAGTATCAAGGGCATACGATTTTCTCCACTGTGAGAACAATTCTCAAGTTACGAGCCAATCCGGTATAATTTGGACCATAAGGCAATTGACATCAAGTATGCCACGTAAAGGGATTTGAAAGCGAAAATTTTCTGAAAATAAAGATGTAGCAGAAATGAATAACATGCAGATTTTGCAAGAAATAAACTATCAAGATATGGACTTCTATCTTAATATGCTCCCACTATTTTTACTAACGAGTCACGCGACACCCTCGGCCACGTGAAACGAAGTCTCCAAAAACTTCTAGTGGGGATCGGGATCCAATCAGCGTCTTAGTATAACCTCGAGGGACTCGACCAATCACACTAAGCCTAAAAAAGGTAGGCAACTCTTGCCGATCACAACTCCTTGTGATTCCGTCCTTTTCAGCCTCCAGAATCACCATGGCCTCGAGGGACTCGACCAACCATGATGCTCGGTTAAGTCAACACCTTCAAGTTACAAGATGAGTCCGATTTGATGATATACCCTCGAGGGACTTCGACCAAGCATACCATGCCCTCGGTCACCGGTGACATCTCTATGTCGTAAAGCAAGATAGCGAATCGCGATATAGGTGAGTCTCGAGGGACTCGACCAACTAAACCTACACCGGAATCGGTTCATACTCATAACGATGGAAGGCCACGTGGGTCAATCTAATTGCCTCACGTTTACCGAATTTAATATTATCGAGAGATGTTTCTATAATTTGGTCTCCTAATATGACATGTCACATATATACATATTTAATATATATCTACATCGCATGCAAATATATATACATATCTAGTATTTGTATAAGCAATCACATCGATGATCATGGACCACGACCTAATATGATTAGGCCCGAGCTAGTAGGCCTAATCACTCACATCAAGATCTATGTGTGCAACGGTGCATCTCCATGCCCTTGTGATCGTCCATCTCGCCCTCGTCGGTTCTGCCGACATCTTGATGCATCTCCATGCATCACGATCGTCGTCCGCCTCGTGGGTCCCGCTATCGCATCCACGCCCCGGCTCGCCTCCTCATGTGATTACAACTTAATCATAGGCACGCAGGCTCGACAATAAATGAGAAATATAATGGAGGTTCGCAGACCTCAATAATAATAATCACAAGTACACATCATCACACGGTCCATGATCATCCGGCCCACACATCATACATCACATGTATAAATAATCATCATCATGTAGGACTACTAGATAATAATAAAAAAATAATAATCAACTAAATCTTTTAATTAATTAATATTTTCCTGAAATCAGGGACATGTTGGGAATTTCTCAATTCCTAAGGATATTTTCGTAATTTGGACAAAAGACAAAACCGAATTTCTCAAATTCACAAGGGCAAAATTGTCCTTTTGCCCAAAACCCTAATTCCCTCTCATGCTGCCGCCGCCCCGCCTGGTGGCGGCGCTGTCGCGGCAGGGCGGCGGCAGGGCGCGTTCTGACAGTAGGGCGACGCGCCCATTGGCTGCCGCCAGCTGGGTTAGGCTACCGGCGCCGCCGCCCTCGATGGGCGGTTCTGCCATGGGCAGGCCGGCAGGCGGTGCTACCTCGTTGGCGACCGCCCCTGGCGGGTTTTGCCGGTGGGAGCAGCGGCCACATGCATCGCGCTGCCCTGCCGGTGCCCTCGACAGCATCTTCGCCTCACGGTCGTGGCCGTGGCGCCTCTACCGCAGGGTTGCCAGCCGCGACCCGCAAAGCCTCCATGCAAGCGACCACCGGGCCGACTGCTGCAGGCGCTTAGCTATGCGATGCGCCGCACTGTGGTGCTGCTGGCTGGGGTTCTCTTCTGCTTCGCAGTGGTCGCAAGCATCGCGATTGAGGGCAAGCAACTGTTGCTGCCCTTCCTTGCTTTTTTTATACAATGATTTTGACGTTAATATTCTTCCTAAACACAACACCACGCGGTTCAAAACCAATCATTCGCATCGAACAACCGTGCTCGATACCACTATTGGGAAATCATGGGGGCTTACATCATATCTTGGCGGAAGAACAAGAAAACAAAAATCCCCATTCCCAAAAAAGATGTTCGTAAATCGATGCGAAGATTGGTGCGTAAAATCCATAAAACACAAAACTACGTATAGAGATTGTGTTACCTAGGGAGATCGATATCCCTGTTTCCTTGCAGATCCTTAGGAGAGGGTGAAGGAGGTCAAGCGTCCTCCTCTCTAGCGGTGATCCACACAACAGGGGTTGCGACCCTCCTCAAAACTCCAGGCCTCCGAGGTGGAGAGGGAGAGGAGAATAGGAAAGGCAAGCAAAGACTCTAGCCTATGAGGCTGTGAATCCCTCCTATTTATAGAGATCCCGTGTCAAACCCTAATGGGTCCTTCCCCAAGTGGGTATTGGATCTGCATCCAATAAGACAAGGGCTCCGTCCGGATATCTCAAATCCGAACCTCTACTCATCGCAATGCCTACCATATGTGTGTGACCCTCTAGGCCCAATATCAAGGGGCCGTGAGTCATACCCTCATTAGAACTCCTTCTAACTTTCGGTGAATTATTATCTCTGTAATAATTCACTGGACTCATCGACTACTGGGGCGTTTAGGCCACTCTACGTAGTAGTCCCCAGAACGATATCTGGGGGAATCCAATCCATTGGACCTGTCTGTCCTTAGTTACCATGTACCTATAGTCCCTCATCCATCTAATATCCCGTAGACCGTATATCGAAAGCATGGTGTTGTGGAACCCATACGGTTTCTACTCGAAGTCTCGCTTAATCGGATTCTCCCGGGAGAACTCTTTCTCTCTCAACCCGAATGACCGGCTAGGGATTTGTCTGAGCAAGAACACATGGGATATTCCTCTCATGATGCTTTGAGTGGATGATCCTTTATCGACACTCAATAGCCCTCGTGAGGTCGACTACCACTCCCAATGACCACCAGTACTAGATCCGGGACAGCCAAAACCTATAAGTCCGGTATCAAAGAGTGGAGCACTCATACAGGACATCCTTGGTGTCTCAAGTCTAAGGACCAGATACACCACTAGGACTCACGGAATCATTTGTCGACAATAAGGCATCATTAACCATCCAAAGATTCCGTGGCAGTTCAATCAGTGAACTCATTCTCCAATGAGCACTGTCATTGTATCCCCTAGTGTCCCTACACGAGCAGCTATGAGACCAGCTGCATCCATCATATGGACGGTATACAACACACTAGTCTATCCGGTTATCACGATGTCCCTCTCGAAAATCCCTATGACCGGGATTATTTAGGATATATGTTTAAAGGTGAATCGATCTCATTATCGTGATCTCATCACGATCCGATTCCCATTGCACAAATCTAAGGACATCACAATATATATATGCATTTATGCAATAGTTATAAAGTGATATACGCCAAAAAATATAATAAGCAAAAAGATTCTGTATCAAGTCACACGTGCCATCACTCACGTGATTGGCTTGCTGGGCACCTATGACGAGCAAATAGCAGTAATGAAATGCAAACAAGAGATTACGCCGTTTTTAAAGTGGTTCGGTCTAGTGACCTACATCCACTTGCGAGGCCCCTCTTCGATGAGGCTCCCACCTTCCACTAGCAAATCTCTTGAAAGGGAAGGGTGAATACCCCTCTTACAACTTTCTAAGGCCTTTCTCTCAAACAATTGTTGCTCAAAAAGTTATAATCTCAGCTGAGATTTGAGGGGTATTTATAGGCCTCAAGAGGATTCAAATTTGGGCTCCAAATTTGAATTCTCTTGGAGTTCTCAATGCTGGCGGTGCCACCTTGCCGGTCGACCCCCTAATTTAATTTGGCGGTGCCACCTTCTGATGTTTCAGCCCACTAGTTGGGCTTCAATCTTGGCCCAAACTAGTCCAACTTCGGGTCCAATTGGCCCCTACTTGGGTTATAGGATTAATACCTAATCCTAACCCTAATTAACATGCTAAATATGAATTTAAAGACATTTTATAAGCTGTTACAAAGTCCATAAGTCAAGACTTCTTCCCAAGAACTTTGGTGGTCTTCCCGATAAACTCTCTGAAACCATTCTGGACTCCCGACAAGCTCTTAAACTTCAATTATTTGATCTTGGCGAGTTCCAACGAACTTCTTCGGCAAGCTCCGATCTCTCTCTCGAGCTCCGCCCGAACTTCCCACGAACCTTTCGGTGAGCTTCCAGAAAAACCCTTCTAAGATGCTCCCTACTCATTCTCGGCTAGTTCCGGCAAGATTCCCGACATTTACCTTTCTGGACTTCCGTCGAACTCTCGAACTCCCAATAAATCCTTCGCGCTTGACTCCGCACTTTGTTTCGCTTTATGTCTTTCTCATTATCATAGTTATTCCTGTACACACAAACTAAAACTCTACTCCTATCTAGATAATTATTACAACGCGAATCGACATTCCGTTGCCCGGCACGTCATTGGTTGGCGCTTCGTCCGATTCTTCAGCGCATCGTCCTCTCTTGCGGCTTATTGCCCAATCGGCGGTTGATCTCCGTAACCCCGATATCCTTGGCGCAATTCCGCTCTCCTTGGCCCGATGCCCGACGTCCGAAGCCTTCTGTCGTCTAATATCCTGACGTGATCTACTTCGGTGCAACGTCAATTCCTTCTGCGTTAACTGTCTAATCCTGATCGAGTAGACCTGCATCACTCAAAATGCAGTTTAAATTATATATACATATCAAGTGGTTTCATCATCAAAATACGAGATTCAATAACATTTTATACATGGAGCTAAACTATCATGATATTCAGTTTTTAATTTATCAATATCACAAGTGAGACTATCATGTTCCTTTTTTAGCAATTTGTATTTTCTACTAATTGTCTTACATTCATCAAATAACTCATGGAAAGCATTTAATAATCCATGATAAGGTAAATCTGCATCAATTAAATCAATTACCTCTTCTCCGATGGCCATTAGGGCGTAATGAGCAACTTGCTCGGTATTGGACTCCTCTTCTTCGGACGCGCTTGAATCATTCCACGTTGCCTTGAGCGCCTTCTTCTTTGATGTTCTCTTTTTGGCTTGAGGGCAATCGTTCTTGTAGTGTCCCGGTTTTTTGCATTCATAGCAAATCACTTGGTCCTTCTTGTGTTCGAACTTATTTTTTGTATTATTTTTAAATTTGTTCTTTCTTAAATATTTTTTAAATTTTTGAGTCAAAAGTGCAATGTCATTGTCACTGTCCTCATCACTTGATATTCCATTCAAGTGGTCTTCTTGTGATGTGAGTACCATATCCTTCCAGTTCTTTGGAAGGGGGTTCTCGAGCTCATCATGAGCTTGACATGTCATTTCATAGGTCATTAGAGACCCAATAAGTTCTTCAAGAGGGAATGTTTTAAGGTCTTTGGCCTCTTGAATTGCTGTAACTTTTGGATCCCAACTTTTAGGGAGGGATCTTAAGATTTTAGTTACTAGTTCAAAGTTAGTAAAATCTTTACCAAGAGCTTTGAGTCCATTGATGACATCCGTGAAACGGGTGTACATATCTCCAATGGACTCACTTGGTTTCATTCGGAAAAGTTCATAAGAGTGCACAAGGATGTTGATTTTGGACTCTTTCACTCGGCTAGTGCCTTCATGAGTGACCTCAAGAGTTATCCAAAAATCAAAAGCCGAATCACAAATTGAAACACGATTAAATTTAATTTTATCTAGTGCACAAAATAAGGCATTCATAGCCTTTGCGTTTAAAGCAAAAACCTTCTCTGATTCATTCCATTCGCTCATCGGAAGAGAAGATTTTTGAAATCCGTTTTCGACAATAGTCCAAAGTTCGAAATCAATGAAAATGAGGAAGATCCTCATACGGGTCTTCCAATACGTGTAATCCGACCCATAAACATAGGTGGACGTGTGATAGAGTGTCCCTCATGCATGCCGGAGTAAGCCATCTCTCTTGGGTATTAAACCAAATATGAGAGTGAGCCTTGCTCTGATACCAATTGTTAGGATTGGAGCGGCACTAAGAGAGGGGGGGGGGTGAATTAGTGCAGCGATAAAGTTCGATAACTTTTCACGATTTAAACACTTTTCGGAAACTTCGTACGATAAAAGCAACGTTTTTGTTTAAAATCGTTTCAATTGTGTTTTAACTTGAAGGGATAAGTAAGACTGAGACAAAGCAGTATAGCATTAAAGTGCAAATGGTTTGCAGTAATGTAAATGACAATAAGTAAATGCAAACCAGAGATCACGCCGATTTTACAGTGGTTCGGTCAAGTGACCTACATCCACTTGCGAGGCCCCTCTTCGGTGAGGCTCCCACCTTCCACTAGCAAATCTCTTGAAAGGGAAAGGTGAATACCCCTCTTACAACTTTTTACAAGCAGTTCACTCTCTTACAGATTTTCAACAAGAAAGTAGGAGGTGAACACTAGCAAATTGAAAACAAGGCTAGCTAAGACTTTTCTAAGGCCTTTCTCTCAAACACTTGCTGTGCAAAAAGTTGTACTCTCAGTTGAGATTTGAGGGGTGTTTATAGGCCTCAAGAGGATTCAAATTTGGGCTCCAAAATTTGAATTCTCTTTGAGTTCCCGATGCTGGCAGTGCCACCGCCTGTCAGTGTCAGACACTGACAGTGCTGGGCGGTGCCACCGCCCAGCTCTTGGGTGCTGGGTGGTGCAACCGCCTAGTCTGGCGGTGCCACTGTTAGACCCTTCGGTTCACTTGTTGGGCTTCAAATTTAGCCCAAACCAAGTCTAATTTTGGGCCCAGTTGGCCCCTAACCAAGATATAGGATTATCTCTTAATCCTAATCCTAATTACAAGTGAACTACATAACAAAACACATCCTAAGCAAGTTTTCAACCGCGAACGTCGAGTATTGTTCTGGCGAGCTTTCCGACGAACTTCTTCCGACGGGCTCCCAGCAAGCTCCCGAACTTGTGATGACTTTAATGAGTAGCCGAGCCTTCTCGGTGATCTCTGTGAACCTCCGACGATCTCTTCGGCGAACTTCCAAAAATTCTGACAGGTTCCCGATTTCTTCTCGGTTGGTTCCGGCAGTATCTCCGACGATTCTTCGGACTCTTAAACGTCCATCGAACTTGACTCCGGTATCCTTGCTTTATGTTTTCTGGTTATCGTAGTTAATCCTGCACACTTAACTCAATAATATGGATTAGATCATTTAACCCATCAATTGATTTTATTGTCAAAATCCGAGATTCAACAACATGTACACCCATTTTATGAATGTCGTCAATGATTTAAAAGCACTTGGTAGAAGTTTTTCGGATTTTGAACTTGTAAATAAGATTTTACGTTCTCTTTATAAAGATTGGGATTTAAAAGTAACTGCAATGCAAGAGACTAAAAACCTAAACAACCTACCACTTGAAGAACTAATTGGTTCATTGATGACATATGAAATAATGGACAATACACATGATGAACATGATAAACAAAATCACATTCCAAAGAATAGAAAGGATTTAGGATATAGAATAATTGAAGACCACTCGAGCATAAGCTCAAGTGATGGTGAACTTGAAGTGCTCATGAAATTTAAAAAGTTAATGAAACAAAAATTAAAATATAAACTTAAAAAGAATGTAACTACTTGCTATGAACACAAGAAGAAGGAAGCAATCTTAGATGAAACAAGCTCATCCAAAGAAGGACAATCCAATAAAGGCGAGGTGACAAACTACGCCTTAACGGTTTTCGATAATAAGGTAATCAAAATACCTTTAATTTATTTCAAAATTACATAATGCTTTTCATGAGTTATTTTAATTTAGTGTAAAATTAATTTTCTTGAAAAATTGTATGTTTAATAATGTTATGAAAATGCAATATATATATATATATATATTAAGAATCATTTTTATCATGCTAGTAATTTTGAAAATAATCATGAAAATTACATATGATAAAGGAACAAAATGTTAGGCTTAAATCATGCTAGATGTTTTAATGATGTGATAAAGTGATAATGTGTATCTTGATAATCTTCAAATTTAATTGAAAATACTTTATGAAATCATGCTTGATGAAATAATGAAATGAGATCATGCTTAATAAATTTATATTTCAAAATTATGCATGATGATCCTTGAGATTTATGGATTATCGACTTTTATGGTAATGAAAGTGACTTTTTCAGTTTTAAATGTTGATGCATATTTTATTTAGCATAAATGAAAAAGGAATGTTTCTATGAAATTAATTACATGAATTTAAACAACTAAAAAGAGAAAAGCATTGTTCTTGAAAATTCTTTTTCTCTATCTTATTGATTTTTGTGAATCTCTTGAAAATGATTTTGATTTGATGATTTAATGATTTAAAATTGAATAAATTTTTATACAAATCATGATCTTGATTCCTTGATACTTATAAATTAAGATTTATTATGAATCAAGATTTTTCATTAATCGATCTACTAAGTTTTTTTTATTATTTAAGAGGAGGTTTTTTAAAAGAAATTATGCCTTTTGGTATTCATGTGATCTTATCTTTCATCATATGAGTTTTATGCAATTCTTTGTATTTATGAAATGTTTATCTCATCACTCAATTAATTTTTCTTGATATTCTTCATGTGATGATATGAATTTATGTATGAAATACAAATGAAAAGTTATGATCATGTATGATAGGATGTAATGTAATTTGACATTTAGATATCATCATGATTTAAAATGCTATGATTGTTGCTAAAATGATGTATTATAAATGTTGATTTAATGTTTGGTATCATGAATACTTTAAATGATGAATGTTTGGTATCATGATCAAAATGTTGATAAATGCTTCAAAATTTTAATGTCTTAGTATCATGTACGATATGGTCATAATGATGATTGATTTTTTTTTGTATCATGCATGAAAAATGAAATATAAGGTTTTAAAATTGTGCATGTTTTAATTTGAAAATATAATGATGCACAAATAAGATTGATACTTACCTTTGTCATAATTTGAAAATTGATATAAAGGGTCTTCCCTTCTTTTTGACAATGACAAAGGGGGGGATAAAAGATGCCAGCTCGCACAATTCAAGAAGAAAGCAAAAATTACACTTCTCAAAAGAAAAGAAAGAACTTGCTTCTTGAACATCTCAAATTGTTAGCTTCTATATTGTAAAATAGTATAACATTTTGTTAGCTTGCATTTTTGCAAAGGAAGCAAAAATAATCGCACTTCTCAAAAAAGAAGAAATTGCTATCTTGAACATCACTACGAATTGCTAGTTTGAAATCTCAAGAAGATGCAAAAATATGCCAACTTACACATCTTTAAATTTGCTAGCTTGTATATTGTACTACCTTGCATATCTACAACTTGATACCTTGAATGTTCTAAGCATGATGTAATATTTGCTAAATTTTCTAACTACAAATTGCATGATGATAAAACTTGCTATTATGTTTTTTCATGCAATGATTTGAAATTGTATGCTTAAACACTTAATAGTGGTACCTCTCCTTTTTGTTGATGACAAAGGGGGGGAAGTATGTTGATGTTATACATGATTTTAATCATAAAATGTTTGCTTGGATTTTTGAATCCAAGAGTTTCTATCAATAAGGCATATTGATAGGGGGAGTTTGTTTAAACTCTAGGAGTTAAGGTTAACTCCATCGCGATTCGTTGTCATCATAAAAAAGGGGGAGATTGTTGAATCTCAGATTTTGATGATGAAACCAATCGATAAATATTTATGTTTTAATATATATTTTGAGTGACGTAGGATGCTTCGATCAATATGAGACAATTAAAATAGGAAGAATCATATTGTGCCGGGGGAAAATATGTCAAAAGATTGGACATCGGGCTGGAGGAACGGTCGATGTATTACCATAAGGCTTCGGGCTGTGGATTCGGGCATCGGGCCAAGAAGAGCGGATATTGCGCCAAGGATATCGGACTTGCGGAGTCAACTGGTCGATTGGGCAGTAGGCTACAAGAGAGGACGATGCACCAAAGAATCGAATGAAGCGTCGAGGGACCAATGACATGCCAGACAACTTGATTAATGCTTGGTATTAATTGTCTAGATCGAAGTATGTTTTACATGTGCAGGATTAACTACGATAGCAAGGCATGAAGCAAAATGAAGTCCTGGAGTCAAGGAAGTGATTACGTTAGGAGTTCGAGAGTTCTTCGGAAGTCTAGATGTTCGTCAGAAGTTATGGAGGAACCAGCCGAGAAGTCTCGGAGCTTGCTAGAGAAGCTCATCGGAACTCGCCATGAAGATCGTCATGAAGTCCAGGAGCTTGCCGGGAGTCCGCTGGAACATTGCTGAGAGATCGTCTGAAGTTCGCCGGAAGATCGCTGGAAGCTCACCGGAAGAATAGACATAGGGACTTGTTTATCTTAGCAAATGTATTAGGATTTCATAGTTAGCACATAATTGGGCTTAGATTTAGGCCAATCTAATTAGGGGCCAGCTAGGCCAATGTAAGAATTGTGTTGGGCCCAATAAAAGACCCAAACAATGCCCTAAGAAGTCTCACCATCATGGTACAATCTACGAGACTATGTCAGGCGATGGTACCATCAGTTTAGGCGGTTGTACTGCCTCTGGCAGGGTACCAGGCGGTGGTACCGCCCAAGACTACCACCCAGGCGGTGGTACCGCCCAACGCAGGCGGTAGTACCGCCTGTGCCTGGGGAACCCGAGATGGGAAAGTTTTAGGCTCCAAGTTTGAATCAACTTGAAGCCTATAAATATCCCTGGTTAAAACACACAAGCATAGAGAGTTCAAAAGTAGAAAAACTCTGTTGCAATCTCTTTAGAAATTCCCTCCTCCACTCTAAGTTTAGAAATCTGTAAGAGGAGTGTGAATGCTTGCAAGGGTTTTCTCCTAAACCCGTGAAAAGGAGAAGAGGGGTGTAAAAGGTGATTGGCTTTCGCCTATTGAAGGAAGGTCTCAAGTGGATGCCGGTGACCTCGTCGGAGGAGGAAGCCAAAAGTGGATGTAGGTGACATTGACCGAACCACTCTAAAACTCTGGTTTGCATTCACTTATTGCTATTTACCTTACTGCAAACCTCCATATACTTTACTTCCTCATTACTTTTGCTGCATACCTTTACGAACATGCTTTCAAGTTAAGCACTTCCAAGTTCGATTTTTATCGTACGAAAGATTTTCCGAAACTGATATTTTTATCCGCTGCACTAATTCACCCCCCCTCTTAGTGTCAACTCTTGATCCTAACAAGTTCATCTTGCTTCTTTCTAAAGACCCATTTAGTACTAATTACCAAATGGTCACTAGGTCTAGGAACAAGCTTCCACACCTCATTTCTCTCAAATTGATTTAATTCTTTATGCATTGTAATAACCTATGAATCATGTTTCTGGGCCTCACCAATCCATTTAGGTTCAATTTGAGATAAAAAAGATTATAGTCGCACAAAAATTTTTAAGAGAAGAATGAATTTGAAGACCTTTTGATGTGTCTCCAATGATTAGCTCTTTAGGATGAGCATCTATATAGTTTCAATCCTTAGGTAAGGATTCTTTGGAAGAAGATTCATCCAAGTTGCTACTAAAGTTCTTTTATTAAACACATGAAATGCTTTCGAAGTAGAAAAATATCCAAGAAAAATACATTCATTAGATTTTGCATCAAATTTTCCTAGAGCTTCTTTTTTGTTTAAAATAAAACATTTACAACCAAAAACTTTTAAATATAAAACATTAGGTTTTTTGTTATTTTATAATTTATAAAGAGTTTTGGAAAGTAATGATCTTATAAGAACCCTATGCTAGCTATAGGTGCCCTACAAGCCAATCACGTGAGTGATGACACGTGTGACTTGACATGCGGTCTTTTTTCTTATTATTATTATTTGATATTTTATCAATTTATATTACCTATTGCTTGAATATATTGTGATATCTATGGATCTATGCAATGGGAATCAGATAGTGATGATATCACAATAATGAGACCGATTTGCCTTTAAACATAAACCCTAAATAATCTCGGTCATATGTTACTCGAGAGGGGCATCGAGATAACCAAACAGACTAGTGTGCTGTATACCTATCCATATGATGGACACAACTGGTCTCATTGCTGCTCGTGTGGGGACACTAGGGAAACAATATAGGTGCTAATCGGAGAATGAGTTCATTGATTGATCCACTTACGGAATGCTGCATGATTGATGATGCCTTATTATTAGACAATGATTTCATAGTCCTAGTGGTGTACTTGGTCTTTAGACTGGAGATATTCAGGATGTTCTATATGAGTACTTCATTCTTTGATACTGGACTTATAGGTCAGGAGATTCCAGATCTAGCAAACCCGGTCATCGGGAGTGGTAGCCAATCTTACGAGGACTATTGAGTGTCAATAGAGGATTATCTGCTCTCGGTGTCATGAGAGAAATATCTTATGTACTCTTGCTCAACCAAATCCATGGCTAGGGTCATTCGGATTGAGAGAAAAAGAGTTCTCTGGAAGAATCCGATTATAGCAAGACTCGAGAAGAAACCATATGGGTCTGACAACACTATGCCCGGTATAAGATCTCTGTGATATTAGATGGATAAGGGACTATAGGTATATGGTAATTAAGGACAGACAGGTCCAATGGATTAAATTCCCCTATATCATATGGGGACTACGGCGTAGTGGCCTAGTACGTCCGTAGTCGATGAGTCGAGTAAATTATTATAGTGATAATAATTCATTGAGCCAGAAGGAGTTCTGATAGGTATGACTCATGGCTAGCTTGATATTGAGTATAGAGGGTCACACACATATGGTAGGCATTGTGATGAGTGGAGGTTCAGATATGAGATATCCGCTAGAGCCCCTATCTTATTAGATATCCAATAAGCCCTTGAATTATTGGATCCTATGCATGAGATCCAATAAGAGCCAATGAGAGATTATTGGATAAATATCCACTAATCTAAGAGGCTTAAGTAGTTGGATGGAGATCCAATACCCAATAAGCAGGATCCATAAGGGTTAAGTTGATAGGGGACCTATATAAATAGGAGGGAACCAATGGTTCATATACTAGAGCCTTTTTGGGTTGCCTCTCCTATTCTCCTCCCCTTCTCCTCCTCAGATAGCAGACTTAGAGTTCTGAGGAGCATCATCGCAACCCTACTATGTGGATCACCATTAGAGAGGAGGACGCTTTTAGAGATTTGTAGGGATTTAGGAATATATGATCTCCCTATGTAAAACACTATCTCACATGTGGATTTAAGTTTTACAAGCGGTTCACTCTCTTACAGATTTTCGAGAAGAGATGAGGTGAACACTAGCAAATTGAAAAGAAGACAAGCTAACACTTTTCTAAGACCTTTCTCTCAAACTCTTGCTGTTCAAAAAGTTGTATTCTCAGCTGAGATTTGAGGGGTATTTATAGGCCTCAAGAGGATTCAAATTTGGGCTCCAAAATTTGGGCTCCAAAATTCAAATCCTCTTTGGGTTCCGATGCTTTGGCGGTGCCACCGCCAACCAAGCGGTGCCACCGCCCAGCCAGGGAGGTGTCACCGCCCAAACTCAGTGCTGGGCGGTGCCACCGCTCAGCCCAGCGGTGCCACCGCCTACAAATGTTTTCACCTTTCTGATGTTTTTCAGCTCACACGCCTATAGTGTTTTCGGCCTCAGTGTTTATAGGCCCCTACTTGGGTTATAGGATTAATACCTAATCCTAACCCTAATTAACATGCTAACTACGAATTTTAAAGACATTATATAAGCTATTACAAAGTCCATAAGTCAAGACTTCTTCCGGGAAGCTTAGGCTTCTTTACGGTCTTCCGATAAACTCTCGAAACCATTCTGGGACTCCCAGCAAGCTCTTAAACTTCCGCGATTTGATCTTGGCGAGTTCCAACGAGCTTCTTCGACAAGCTCGATCTTTCTCGGCAAACTCTGCGAACTTCCCACAAACCTTCCTAAGAGCTTCCAAAAAACCCTTCGACAAAGCTCCCTACTCATTCTCGGCTGGTTAAAATAGCGTTCCCGATGATCCTTCGACTTCCGTCCGAACTCTTGAACTCCCAACGAATCCTTTGTGCTTGACTCCACACTTTGTTTCACTTTATGCCTTCATCGTTATCGTAGTTAATCCCGCACATGCAAACCAAAACTCTTCTCCGATCTAGACAAGTTATTACAACGCGAATTGACATTCGTTGCGACTAAGACGTCATTGGTTGGCGCTTAGTCGATTCTTTAGCATCGTCCTCTCTTGCGGCTTGTTGCGCCGGCGGTTGACCTCCGCCCACCCGATATCCTTGGCAATTCATTCTCCTTGGCCCGATGCCCGGCGTTGAAGCCTTCCGCCGTCCAATATCCCGGCGTGATCTCCTCCGGCGCAACGTCAATTCCTCCTGCGTTAACTGTCTAATTCTGATCGAGTAGACCTGCATCACTCAAAATGCAGTTAAACATCTAAACACAATCAATTAGTTTCATCATCAAAATCCGAGATTCAACAGGCACCGCCTGGGCTGGGCGGTGGCACCACCCAGCACTATCAGGGTCAGAAACTGACAGGCGGTGGCACCGCCACTAACAGGCGGTGGCACCGCCACTAACAGGCGGTGGCACCGCCAGCATCGGGAACTCCAAGAGAATTCAAATTTTGGAGCCCAAATTTGAATCCTCTTGATGCCTATAAATACCCCTCATTTCTCAGCAGATGATACAACCTTTTGAGTAGCTAGAAGTTGAGAAAAGCCTTAGGAAAAGTCTTGTTTTCAATAGCTTGAGTGTTCACCTCCTTTCTATTCATTGAAATCTTTGTAAAAGGGTGAACCACTTGTAAGAGGTTGTAAGAGGGGTGTAAGAAGGAGGTTGATCTTCGCCTAGTAAAGGAAGATCATTAGTGGATGCTGGTGGCCTCGACGGAAGAGGAATCAGAAGAGTGGATGTAGGTCACGATTGACCGAACCACTATAAACTACCGTCTTCTCTGGTTTGTATTTACTTATTGTCATTTATATTACTGCAAACCATTTGCACTTTGATGCTCATCTTTTTTGTCTCCTTCTTACGTATCCCTTCAAGTTAAAACGCAATCGAAACGGTTTCAAACGAAACGTTGCATTTATCGTACGAAGTTTCCGAAAGTGTTTAAATCGTCGAAAGTTTATCATACTTTACCGTTGCACTAATTCACCCCCCCCCCCTCTTAGTGCCGCTCCGATCCTAACAATTGGTATCAGAGCCCGATATTTCTCATTTCGGATTTACACCCGAGTGAAATGGCTCTTCATGGCTTTCAAGAGGGCTTATCGGTTTTTCGTCCACCGTTGTTTAACGGATTGGACTACACTTATTGGAAAACTTGAATGAGAGTTTTCTTGATTTCTATGAATTTGGATTTATGGAATATTGTTGAAAATGGTTTTCAACTTCCCTCTAAACCGATGAACGAATGGTCGGATTTGGAGAAGGAGTATTTTTCTTTAAACGCGAAGGCTATGAATGCCTTATTTTGCGCTTTAGACAAAAATGAGTTCAATCGGATTTCTACGTGCGAAACGGCTTTTGATATTTGGCGAACACTTGAAATCACATACGAGGGAACTAGTAGAGTCAAAGACTCGAAAGTTAACATTTTAATGCATGATTTCGAGCTTTTTCAAATGAAGCCGAGCGAAACCATTGTTGACATGTACACCCGTTTTACGGATGTCGTCAATGGTTTACAAACTCTTGGCAAATGTTTCTCGAATTTTGAACTTGTTAGTAAAGTTTTACGATCACTTTCTAAAGTTTGGGAATCAAAAGTTACGGCGATACAAGAAACAAAAGATTTAAATATTTTTCCACTTGAAGAACTAATTGGTTTGTTGATAACATATGAAATGGTGCACAATGCACATGATGAACAAAATCACCTTCCAAAGAACAGGAAGGATTTGGAACCCCGGACAAATGAATACCACTTGAGCAATGACTCAAGTGATGAGGACAATGATGAACTTGAACTTCGAACACTAAATCTTAATAAGTTTATTAAACAAAAATCTAAAATAAACAATGAACTTGAACGGAGGGAGAGGCCAAAGAAGAGGAAGGCAACCAAGGATGAATCAAGAACTTCCAAAGGTGAAACGGAGAATTGGGCTTTGACGGGCTTCAAGGTAAGTAACTCAACTCTCTTGAATTATTTTGAAATTACTTGATGTTTTCCATGATGTATTTTCTCTTTTCTTTTGAATAAATATTTTTCTTGAAAATTGTATGTTTTATGTTAATAGAATAAAATGTTAGATTTAAATAATCATATATATGTGCTTGAGAAGCAAGAATGTGTATTTTGATGATTTCCATATTAACTTTCAATAATGATGCATGGTTTTTATATGGAAGGCTTGATGATATATTTTTTTAAAAACCTTGTCTTTGGTTTTCAAACATGATATATGTTTTTGACATAAGAACAAAACTTGAGCATGCTAATATAAAGTCAATCACATGTATTAAAACTAAAGAAGTTTTAGTTATCTATAAGAATCATTCAAAATTATGTTCAATGAAACCATTGCATAATGATGTAATGAAAATATTAAACATTTTGAAACCATGTTTTAGTGTCATGCATAATGATCATGCTTAATAAATTTCAAAATTATGCATATGAATCTTGTGATTTATGGATTATTGATTTTTACCATAATGAAAGTGCCTTATTAATCTTTGTTGTAATAAATCTTACACTTTCGGTTTTAAACATTATACATGTTTTTATTTGGTATAAGTGAAATAAAATCATATGAATTAAAATAACTAAAAAGAGGAAAATATTTTTTCCTTGAAAAATTATTTTTCTCTATCCTATTGATCTTGATGTTTATTATGATAAATCTATGTATACCATTTTGAATCTCTTGAAAGTAATGTTGATATTTTGATGATTCTGATGATTTAAATTTGAAATGAGTTTTATCAAAATCATGATATTGATTTCTTGGAATAACATGAGATTACCTTTTATGATCATTTTGATTTATGAATTTTGGATTCATGACTTGGTCTTACATTTGTTTATGAGATGGTTGAAATCTTTGTACGTTTGAATTCTTCCCTTCTCCTTTCAATTTATGCATGTTATATGTTAAAGATTTAAAACCATGTTTTGGTATCATGCATATCTAAGAAATATTGATGTGACAAATTGAATAAGTTGAAAATGAATGATGATTTTTCTCTTGAATATAACTTGTGATATTTTTTTATTTAAATCATCATTTTGATTTCTCGACATTCGATATATGAGATTTTATTATAAATCAAAATTTCTCATTAATCGATCTTCTACGATTTTACTTGATATTCTCTTGAGAGGAGATTTTCTAAATGAATCATGATTTTTCCTTGTGAGTTCTTGGAGTTATTACTTGATTTTTCTTTTAAAACAAGATCTCTTCTTTGTACTCCTATGATTTTTCTTGATATTTTATTTAAAGAAGATATTTTAGTAAAACAAGATATTTACTATATGAATCATGTCTTTTGGTATTCAAATGATTTTATCCTTCATCACATGATTTCTTTGTTTTTATGGCTTCCATGGCTTGAAATGTTTTGGTATAATGCATGCAATGATGAAATATTCATTAAGTTAAAATGAGGTATGCAATACTTATGATAATGATGTACATGATGTATTTATTGCATATGATGTGTATCCTGAATGCTTTAAATGATGAGTGTTTGGTATCATGATCAACATGTTGATAAATGCTTAAAAATTTTAATGTTTGAGTATCATGTATGATATGCTTATTAATGATGATTGATTTATTTTTCGACATCGTGCATGAAAAATAAGGTTATTGAAATTGTGTATGTTTTAATTTGAATATATAATGATGCACAAATAAGAATGATACTTACCTTTGTCATAATATGAAAATTGATATAAGGGTCTACCCTTCTTTTTGACAATGACAAAGGGGGAGCAAGAATTTCTAGCATGGACATCATGAAAAGAGGCAAACTAACTAGCTTGCACAATTCAAGATGAAAGCAAAAAATTGCACTTCTCAAAAGAAAAGATGCAAATGTAACATATGCCAAATTGTTTGCTTGCCTCATGTAAAATATTATCTCTTGCTAGTTTGGCATTTTTGCTAGCTTGTATGTTGTAAAACTTGATCACTTTTTCAAACATTTTGCTAGCTTACACTTTACAAAGAAAGCAAAAATGACACTTCTAGAAGAAAGAGCTTGTTATTTTGAACATCACAAGCTTGCCTATCTTAAGAAACAAAAATTGTAAAAGTGCTATCTTGCCTATCTCAAGAAGCAAAACTTGCAACTTGCACATTGCAATAGGAAGCAAGAATTATTAGCTTACACAAGAAAGCTATCTTACATTTGCTTTCGAAATTTTTGCTAGCTTGTATATTGTGAAACTTACATATCGTAAAAATTGCTAGCTTGTAGTCTAAAGAGAAGCAAAAAGTTGCTATCTCAAAAGAAGCAAATGTGCTATCTTGCCTATCTTAAGAGGCAAAAATGCTAACTTGCACATCTAGCAAAACTTGACAAATTTGCATATTTCAAGAAGCAAGAGTTGCTTTCTTGAACATCTCAATATTGCTAGCTTGCATGATGTAGAACTTACTATCTTGAACATTACCAAAAGTGCTATCTTGTATGCTGTAAAACTTACATATCTAAAACTTGATAGCTTGAATGTCCTAAGCATGATGCATTACTTGCTAAATTTTTTAGCTTCAAAACTGCATGATGATAAAACTTAATATTATGTTTTTCATGCAATGAGTTGAACTTATATTACCAACACAAAGAATTGTGGTACTTCTCCTTTTTGTTGATGACAAAGGGGGAGAAGTATGTTGATGACATAACATGTGATGCATAAGTTTTATACATATGTTCATGATGATGTGTTGCAAGTATTCATGATGAATATTGCAATGACTTGAATTCTGCTTGAATTCAAGGTTCTATCAATATGGCATATTGATAGGGGGAGTTTGTTTAAACTCTGGGAGTTAAGGTTAACTCCGTCATCAAGTGGTTGTCATCATAAAAAAGGGAGAGATTGTTGAATTGACGCAGGAGGAATTGACGTTGCGCCGGAGGAGATCACGACAGGATATTGGATGGCATAAGGCTTCGGACGTCGGGCATCGGGCTAAGGAGAGCGGAATTGCGCCAAGGATATCGGGGTTGCAGAGGTCAACCGTCGATTGGGCAACAAGCCACAAGAGAGGACGATGCGCTGAAGAATCGGACGAAGCGCCAACCAATGACGTGCCGAGCAACGGAATGTCGATTCGCGTTGTAATAATTGTCTAGATCGGAGTAGAGTTTTAGTTTGTGTGTATAGGAATAACTATGATAATGAGAAAGATATAAAGTGAAACAAAGTGCGGAGTCAAGCGCGAAGGATTCATTGGGAGTTTGAGAGTTCAACGAAAGTCCGAAGGTTCGTCGGGAATGCTGCCGGAACTAGCCGAGAATGAGTAGGGAGCTTGCCGAAGGGTTTTTTGGAAGCTCACCGAAAGGTTTGTGGGAAGTTCGTGGAGCTCACCGAGAGAGATCGGAGCTTGCCGAAGAAGCTCGTTGGAACTCGCCAAGATCAAATCATGAAGTTTAAAAGCTTGTCGGGAGTCCGTAGAATGGTTTCCGAGAGTTTATCGGAAGACCGCCGAAAGTTCGCCGGAAGAAGTCTTGACTTATGGACTTTGTAATAGCTTATAAAATATCTTTAAATTCATAATTAGTATGTTAATTAGGGTTAGAATTAGGTATTAATCCTATAACCCAAGTAGGGGCCAATTGGGCCCGAGTTCGGACTAGTTTGGGCCAAGATTGAAGCCCAACTAGTGGGCTGAAAACACTGTAGGCGGTGGCACCGCCCAGCACTGTCAGGGTTAGAAACTGACAGGCGGTGGCACCGCCAGCATCGGGAACTCCAAGAGAATTCAAATTTTGGAGCCCAAATTTGAATCCTCTTGAGGCCTATAAATACCCCTCATTTCTCAGTAGATGATACAACCTTTTGAGTAGCTAGAAGTTGAGAAAAGCCTTAGGAAAAGTCTTGTTTTCAATAGCTTGAGTGTTCACCTCCTTTCTATTCATTGATATCTTTGTAAAAGGATGAACCACTTGTAAGAGGTTGTAAGAGGGGTGTAAGAAGGAGGTTGATCTTCGCCTAGTAAAGGAAGATCATTAGTGGATGCCGGTGGCCTCGACGGAAGAGGAATCGGAAGAGTGGATGTAGGTCACGATTGACCGAACCACTATAAACTACCGTCTTCTCTGGTTTGCATTTACTTATTGTCATTTATATTACTGCAAACCATTTGCACTTTGATGCTCTACTTCTTTGTCTTCTTCTTACGTATCCCTTCAAGTTAAAACGCAATCGAAACGGTTTCAAACGAAACGTTGCATTTATCGTATGAAGTTTCCGAAAGTGTTTAAATCGTCGAAAGTTTATCATACTTTACTGTTGCACTAATTCACCCCCCCCCCCCCTCTTAGTGCCGCTCCGATCCTAACATTTTGGCTTATTGATCTTTGTTGCAATGAAAGTTCTTTTTTGGTTTTTAAATAACTGATGCATGGCTTCTGTATGGAAATTAAGCATGAAAAGTTAGATTCACCTAAAAAGAAAAATGCATGACTACAACAAACAAAATGATTTTGCTGGTAAATGCTTTATGAAATCAATTTCAATGATGCATAATGATGTAATTATGTAATGAAAATATTAAATATGTTGAAACCATGTCAATAAATTTCGAAATTATGCATGATGATTTTTTAGTAATTTATGGTTTATTGATTTTGATGGTTTTTATGATGAAATTTATTTTTCGATCCTAAACGGTTGATGATATATATATATATATATATATATATATATATATATATATATATATATTTGGCATAAAAAGGACAAAGGCATGCTTGTATGAAACAAACTAAAAAGAGGAAAGCTTTCTCCTTGAAGAATTTATTTTTTCCTACTTTATCAAGTTTTCAAAAAAGGAGATTAATGAATCTATTTGTATCATTTTTATGAATCTCTTAAAAGTGACTATGGTGATTTGACAAGTTGAATGATTTGAAGATAAATGCTGATTTTTCTCTTGATCATAACTTATGATATTTTTTATATGAATCACCATCTTGATTTCTCAATATTTGATACATGAGATTTCTCTATGAATCAAGATCTTATTTTTGAACTCCAATGTTTCTTCTTACCATTCTTCTAAAAAGGAAAGATTAATGAATCTCTTGAAAACGATTTTGATTTGATGATTTAAATTTGAATGAGCTTTATCTTGATTTTTCAAGATTTATAACTAGAGATTTCTTATGCATTAATCAAGATATTGTATCATTCTTTCTCCTATGTTTCTTTTTTCCAATTGCTAAAGAGAAAATAAATGATCAAAATGTTGATTTAATGATGAATGTTTGGTACCAATAATCATGAAGTGATAAATACTTAAAAATATTGATTTAATATTTGGTATCATGAATACTTTATTATCATACATAAAAATAAATGTTTGTATCATGTTAGATAATTTTACATTTTGTGCATGATGAGTTATAGTGATGATTGAAATAATGATTAAAATAATATGAATGATGATTTGGAATCATGCATATAATGATGAGTTTATATATTTTAAAAATATATATGATGATTTAGTATGATGCATGCAATATTTATGTTTTTTATTATGATGATATGATGCGTATCATGAATGTTTTAAATGATGAATGTTTGGTATTATGATCAAAATATTGATAAATGCTTAAAAATTTTAATATTTTAATATCATGTATGATATCCTCATAATGATGATTGATTTATATTTCGGTATCATGCATGATAAATGAAATATAAAGTTTTAAAATTATGTATGTTTTAATTTGAAAATATAATGATGCACAAATAAGATTAATACTTACTTTTGTCATAATTTGAAAATTGATGTAAAGGGACTTCCCTTCTTTTTGACAATGACATAGGAGGAGATAAAAGATGTTAGCTGCACAATACAAGAAGAAAGCAAAAATTGTTAACTTGCACATTACAAAGAAAGCAAAAATTATACTTCTCAAAGGAGAAGAAAGAACTTACTTTATTGAACATCACCAAAATTGCTATTTTACCTATCTCAAGAAGCAAAATATGCTAAACTTGCACACCTAGCAAAATTTACAAACTTGCATATTTCAAGAAGTAAGAGTTGCTTTCTTGAACACCTCAAAATTGCTAGCTTAAATGTTGTAAAATTTTTGCTATCTTGCATGATGATAAAACTGGAGATTTATGATACAATGTATTGAACTTGTATTCCAAACACATGAATAGTTGGACTTCTCCTTTTTGTTAATGACAAAAGGAAAGAAGTATGTTGATGTTATGCATGATTTTATCATGATATGTTTACTTGGATTTTTGAATCCAAGAGTCTCTATCAATACGACATATTAATAGGGGGAGTTTGTTTAAACTCCGGGAGTTAAGGTTAACTCCATCATCAATTGGTTGTCATCATCAAAAAGAGAGAGATTGTAGAATCTCCAATTTTGATGATGAAACCAATTTATAAGTGTTTATGTTTTAATCTACATTTTGAGTAACGCAGGATGCTTCAATCAGGATGAGACAATTAAAGTAGGAAGAATCATGTTAGCCAGGGGAAAACATATCAGAAGATTGGACGTTGAGCTGGAGGATCGGTCGACATATCGACAGAAGGTTTCCGACCATGGATTCGGGTATCGGGCCAAGAAGAATGGATATTATGCCAAGGATATCGGAGTTGCGGAGTCAACTGACCGATTGGACAATAGGCTGCAAGAGAGGACGATGTGTCGAAGAATCAGAAGAAGCGTCGTGGGACCAATGACATGTCGGACAACACGATTAATGATTAATATTAAATATCTAGATTGAAATGTGTTTTTACATGTGTAGGATTTGTTAGGAATGGAGTCGGCACTAAGATGGGGGGAGAATTAGTGCAGCGGTAAAATCACGTCTTTAAAAACGTTTCGTTTTGATAAAACCGGTTTTGTAAAGATAGCTTGAAAGCATATGGAAAAGTATTAAAAGTAGTAAGCTATTAAAGAGGTTTACAGTAAAGATAAATTGCTCAAAGTAAAATGCAAACCAGATTTTAGAGTACTTCGGTCGTCGTGACCTATATCCACTTCGTCGATTCCTCTTCCGTCGAGGCCACTGGCATCCATTATCGATCTTCCTTTAATAGGCGAAGATCAACTACCTTTTACACCCCTCTTCTCCTTTTACCGGGTTTCGGAGACAACCCTTATAAGCACTCACTCCTCTCTTATAGAATTATAAACTTAGAGTGGAAGAGGAAATTTCTAAAGAGATTACAATAGTGTTTCTTCACTTTTAAACTCTCTGTGCTTGTGTCTTTTAACTAGGGATGAGAGGGGTATTTATAGGCTTCAAGATGATTCAAACTTGGAGCCTAAAAAATATAATCCCGGGTTTCCCGAGAATGGGCAGTACCACCGCTTGCTCTGGGCAGTACCACCGCCAATGTTAGTCTGACATTAGGTGGTACCACTACCTGGGAGGTCGTGCTGGGCGATACCACCGCCCAGACTAGTGGTGCCACCGCCTGGCACCCTGCCAGGGGCAGTACAACCATCCAGACTAGCAATACCATCTCCTGACATAGTCTCGGAGACTGTGCCACGATGGTATCACCTCTTAGGACACTGTTTGGGCCTCTCATTGGGCCCAACATAGTCCTTACATGGGCCTAGCTGGCCCCTAATTAGGTTGGCCCAAATCCAAACCCAATTACATGCTAACTACGATTCCTAAGACATTTGCTAAGCTAAACAAGTCCCTATGTCTTGGTTTCTTCCAACGAGCTTCTGACGATCTCTCGGTAATGTTCCGGTGGACTCTTGGCAAGCTCCTAGACTTCACGATGATCTTCTTAGCAAATTTTGATGAGCTTCTCTTGTAAGCTTAGAGACTTCTCGGTTGGTTCCGACAGAACTTCCAACGAACGTCCGGACATCCGACGAACTCTCGAACTCCCAAGAAAATCGTGTCCTTGACTCTGGGACTTCAATTTGCTTCATGCCTTGTTATCTAGTTAATCCTGCATATGTAAAAACATGCATTTTTATCTAAGGGAAAAATTATAGTGTTGCATTCATCATTCCAAAACATTTCAAGCCATATAAGCCATAAATACAAAGAAATCATGTCATGTAGGATAAGACTAATTAAATACCAAAAGGCATTATTCATATTGTAAATCACTTCTTTAAATAAAATACCAAGAAAAAAATCATATGAGTACAAAGAAGAGATCTTAAAAAAAATCTCAAGTAATTCCAAGAGATCAAGATCATGATTTGAATAAAAACACATTCAAATTCAAATCGTCAAATCAAAATCATTTTCAAGAGATTCATAAAAAGATGATCAAATAGATTCATCAAAGTCAATATGATAGAGAAAAAGAATTTTCAAGGAAAATGGTTTTCTCTTTTTAGTTGTTTCAATTTATGTGATTTATTTCATAGAAGCATGCCCTTTTCATTTATGTCAAATAAAAATATGCATCAATGTTTAAAACCGAAAAAAATCACTTTTATTACCGTAAAAATTGATAATTCATCAATCGCAAGAATCATCATGAATAATTTTGAAATATAAATTTATTAAGCATAATCTCAAATTATATTATTTCATCAAGCATGATTTCATATTTGCAATCAGAATCATTTTATTTGTTTATCATAAAATATATTTTTCTTGATTATTTTCAAAATTACTAGAATGATAAGCATGATTCCTAATTTTTATATTTTCATTATTAAACATATAATTTTCAAGAAAATTAATTCTAAACTAATAAAAAATATGTCATAAAAAGTATCATGTAATTTCGAAATAAACTAAGGGCATTTTGATTACCTCATCGTCGAATGCCATTAAGGCATAGTTTGCCACCTCGCCTTTGTTGATTTTCTCCTTATCTTTAGAGGAGCTCGATTCATCCCAAAGTGCTTCCTTCTTCTTGCGTTTAAAGTAAGTAGTTACATTCCTTTTAAGTTTATTTTTGTTCTTTAATTTTTGTTTCATGAACATTTTAAATTTCTTCATGAGGAGTTCAAGTTCACCATCACTTGAGCTTATGCTCGAGTTGTCTTCGATTGTTCTAAGTCCCAAATCCTTCCTGTTCTTTGAAAGGTTGTTCTTAAGTTCTTCACATGTATTGCATGTCAATTCATAGGTCATTAAAGACTTTATTAGTTCTTCAATCAGAAAGGTATTCAAATTTTTTGATTTTTAAATTGCCGTTACTTTTGAATCCCAATTCTTATTAAGAGAATGTAAAATTTTGTTTACAAGTTCAAAATCCAAAAAACTTCTACCAAGTGCTTTTAAACCATTGACGATATCCGTAAAATGACTGTACATGTCAACAACAGTTTTGTTTGATTTCATATGAAAAAGTTCAAAATCATGCATTAAATGGTTAATCTTAGAATCTTTAACTCTATTCGTGCCTTCGTGTGTGATTTTGAGAATATGCCAAATATCGAAAGTCGTTTCGCACATAAAAACCCAATTAAATTTGTTTTTGTCTAAAGCACAAAATAAGGCATTCAAAGCCTTTGCATTTAGAGAAAATGTCTTCTTCTCCAAATCATTCCAATTGTTCATTGGAAGAGAAGACATTTCAAATCCATATTCGACTGTGTCATAAATCGAGATTCAATGAAAGTAAGAAAACTCTTATTCGAGTTTTCTAATATGTGTAGTCCATCCCATTGAAAAAGGGAGGACGAATAAGAGAGTGACCCTCTTAAAAGGTGAAAAGAGCTATTTCTATTTGGGTGTTAAACCAAATATGAAAAACGAGGCTCTGATACCAATTGCTAGGAATGGGGTCAGCACTAAGAGGGGGGGTGAATTAGTGCAGCGGTAAAATCATGTCTTAAAAAACATTTCGTTTCGATAAAATCAGTTTCATAAAGATAGCTTGAAAGCATACGAAAAAGTATTAAAAGCAGTAAGCTATTAAAGAGGTTTGCAGTAAAGATAAATTGCTTAAAGTAAAATGCAAAACAGATTTTAGAGTGGTTCGGTCGTCGTGACTTACATCCACTTCACCAATTCCTCTTCCGTCGAGGCCACCAGATTTTACACCTCTCTTCTCCTTGGTAGGATCAAGAGCACTAAGAGGGGGGGGGAGGGTGAATTAGTGTAGCGAAAAACTTTCAACGTTTAAAACTGCATTCGTACGATGAAATCATTTCCGATGTAAAACCGTTTTCGGAAACTTAACTTGAAAGCGAGTTCGTAAAGGAGAGCAGCAAAAGTAAAGAGGAAGTAAAGCACATATAGAGGTTTGCAGTAAGGTAAGTAGCAAGAATAAATGCAAACCAAAGAGCACCGTAATTTTAGAGTGGTTCGATCAATCTTGACCTACATCCATTTTTGGCTTCCTCCTCCAACGAGGTCACCGACATCCACTAGAGGCCTTCCTTTAATAGGCGAAGGCCAACCACCCTTTTACAGTTTCACTCCTTTTGACGGGCTTAGGAGACAACGCTTACAGAATTTCTCTCCTCTCTTGAAAGCTCAAAACTTGGAAGAAAAGAGGGAGGAGAACTTCTAGCCTTTACAACACTTTTGAGCTCTCAAAATCACATAGTAAGATTAGATTTTTGGTGCCTTTTGTTGCCCTTTCATTACTAAAAGGGTGGGGTATTTATTGGCCCCAAACCAGTTTGAATTCTGAGCTCAAAACTATCATCTCCCGGAATTCCGGGGTCTGGTGGTTGCACCGCCTAGCAGAGCTCGCGGAAACTGAGCCTTTGGGCGATGCCACCTCTTGTCAGGGGCAGTTGCACCGCTTGGCAGAGCTCGGAGACTGAGCCTTTAGGCGGTGCCACCACCTAACTGGGGCGGTTGTGTTAGGATCAGAGCGGCAATAAGAGGGGGGGGGGGTGATTAGTGCAACGGTAAATTAACGTTGGTTTAAAAACTTTCGTACGATAAAAATAATATCGATGAAAACTGATTTTGGAAGCTTGATAACTTAGAAGCGTATGAAAGCATAGTGACTAAGTAAAGAAGTTTGCAGTATGTAAATGACAAGAGTAGGATGCAAACCGGATAACACAATAGTTTTAAAGTGGTTCGGTCAAAATGACCTACATCCACTTGCGAAGCCTTCTTCGAAGAGGCTCCCAACTTTCACTAGCAAATCTCTTTATAGGGGAAGGACTAATACCCCATTTACAACCTTTACAAGTGGTTCACACTCTCACAATTCTTTTCAACAAGATGGGAGGAGGTGAACACTCAAGCAATATGAAAATCAAGCCTTACTAATACTTTTCTAAGGCTCTTATCTCAAACTATTGCTTTGCAAAAGGTGTATTCTCTACTGAGAATTGAGGGGTATTTATAGGCCCCAAGAGGATTTAAATTTGGGCTCCAAATTTAAATTTCTCTTGGGTTTCCGAGACTGACGGTGCCACCGCCTGTCAATGTCTGTCAGGCGATGTACTATCAGTGCTACCGCCTGTCGGTGGTTGTGCCACCGCCTGGTCTCGGGTGCTGGGCGGTGCCATCGCCTAGTCTGGCAGTGCCACTGCCTAACACTTCGGGCTCTGGGCGGTGCTACCGCCCGTCCTTACAGATTTCTGGTTGGGCTTCACGTCAATCCCAAACCAGGTCACTTTTGGGCCCAGTTGGCCCCTAACTAAGATACAGGATTGTCCCTTAATCCTAACCCTAATTACATGTGAACTACATACCTAAAAACATAATCCTAAGCAAGTTTTTAACCGGCCAATGTCGAGTTTTGTTTCGGCGAGCTTTCCTGCGTTCTTCCATTGGACTTCTGATACGCCCTCGGGTTTCTTCCGGCGCACTCCCAGCAAGCTCCCGATCTTGTGACGAATTCAACGAGTAGCCGAGCCTTCTCGGTGATCTCTGCAAACCTCCGACGATCTCTTCGGAAGACTTCCGAAAGTTCCAACAAGTCTCCGATCTTTCTTGGTTAGTTCCGACAACATTTCCGACGAATCTTCGAACTCTCAAATGTCCATCGAACTTGACTTCGGTATCCTTGCTTTATGTTTTTAGGCTGTCGTAGTTAATCCTGCACACTCAACTTCAATAATATAGATTAGATCAAATTAACCCATCAATTGATTTCATCATCAAAATCCGAGATTCAATAATCTCCCCCTTTTTTATGATGACAATCAATTGATGACGGAGTTAAACATAACTCCCCCTATCTATATGCCATATTATGAGAAGATAAAACCACTTGAATTCCATCCCTTTGAAGTCAAGCATAAATCGATAAGTTTTAACTGTTGAACTTATCGTTGTCTTATTAAGCATGAGCAAATACGAACCTTCGTATTTCTCATAATTTTCAGCTATTGAATATCATTTTCAAGTCAAATGATAAGAGAATTTTTATTTCGACGAGAGATAAAAAATATGATAAAGATTTTCAACATGAATTTCATGATATAAATGTGAGGAATGATTTCATATGACCAACCAATCTTGCGATATACTCAAAGATTTGCAAGGCATATAAGACAAGCTTTTGCAATTCATATAAGTCATGCTATCGATGCGCATAAGACAAGCTTTTGCAATTCATATGATCAACCAATCTTGCGATATACTCAAAGATTTTGCAAGGCATATAAGACAAGCTTTTGCAATTCATATAAGTCATGCTATCGATGTGCATAAGTCATACAAGTCATCACTTCTCCCCCTTTGTCATCAACAAAAAAATAAGGAGATGAGAATTGAAGCACATGGTTTGTGATCATAAAATCAAAAGAAGTCGACATAAAGATTAATCATATGAAATTCACCATTCAAAATTAATCTCGCAAGAAATATTTATCCAAATTCAAAACCAAATCAACAATTATCCACAATTTAACAATACATCTTAAACAAAGGTTCAACTTTTGTTCAAAAGAAGATGATAGACTTCTAACTTCACATTCAAAATAAGAAACTATATCGATTAATCCTTAGGAGGTAAGCCACAGTGCTGATATATGACATCTGTTTTTTGATTCATTTGTCGTAGTTCCTTCAAAATTTTAATTTGCTAGATTTGAATTTGTTCTTGCTACGATTTGATCTGATACAATTCTGCCATAATGAGTTCTCCAGAGGATGAAACAGGAGCCGAAGGTGCTGCGCCAAAGGGACTAGGAGGAGGAGATTCATTTCCCCTAAGAATTGGTGTTTTGGGGTGTTCTATTAGTGGGGGAATTGGATCAATCCTTCTAGGTTGCCTAACCCATATACCGTTGCTAAATGTGCACCTAAGTCTTTTCAGCAGATTTTTGTTGATGATGTTATACCGATCACTTTGAATTGTTTCTTCATCGGGTGGGATACAAATGTCATGGGCAAGTAGGAATCGAGTGATTAACCCTCCATATGGCAACATAGTGTCTTTAGCTATAATATCCTGCATGTGTTGCCGGATTGAGTATCCAAAATAATTATGTTGACCAGTCATAATCCAATACATGGTGCTTATTTCTACTAGTCTCATTTCATCAAGATGAAATTGCTTAGGAAATAGTATGCTGGTTATGATATGATGAAGGATTTTAGAGTTAAAGGGCAGTAAGTGCTCGCAACTCTTGGGTATTATGCCGATGTCTGAATTTGCAAAGATAGTTTCGACGACTTCGGAGTAAGTTGCTCCGATTATATTAACATCCCATTTACCTCTAAAATAACAGCCCCTATCTTTTTCAGTGATTCCAATTAGTTCACAAATAGTACTATCAAAAATTCTAATTTGTGTTCCTAGTAGGTAAGTACTTAGGCTATCATTGTCCACATATAAGTTTGCATAAAATAGCCTAACTAACCTAGGATAAATTGGTTCATTTATTTATAGCAGAGGTAGGGCATCTAGATGTGCAAACCACCTAATGGGTTCTAGGTTCCCTAGTTCATTGAGATCAACGTGTTTACCCTTATGGATACATCTTGTTTCGAAGTTTGGAAACCTAAGAGCTTCTTCTTTGGATCTAAAAAGGTCTTGGTCATATGAACCTCCTTCAACCCTTTTCCCTTTTGATCTTTTAGGAGCCATTATCTAGACAAGATGATAGATGAAAGAAACTGTAAGGAGTAGGTAAAATAATGAGAAGAGAGAAAAAAATTTCAGATTTTACCATATTGAGAATTTTTTGCAAGAAGGAGAGCTTGGACCAACAAGAATCCCTCTCCAAGGCTTCTAAATGCTAGAATGAAGATTTAGAGAAGTTGTGGGAGAGCTTGAGGCAATTTCTCACTGGTTGGGGGTGGTGTCACCGCCGGCCCTAAACCCTTGGTTTATAAAGGGGCTCTTGAGTGGTGCCACCACTTGGCGCCCTAGCGCTCAGGCGGTGCTACCGTCGATTCTGGTGGTGCGACCGCTGGCATCCCGCGGAAGAAAAAAAAGAATTCTTTCTTCCCATCTTTTATTTTTTTCAGAGGTGTTTTGACTCAAGATAGGTTGAGATATTGGGTTATACTTTAATAAATCATTTGGAATCGGAAGAGAATGATGAAATCAAATCCATAAAAGAACGGAACAAGGATGAGACTTTTTTCAAAAAATACATTCAAACAAGCTTAATTTCAGGGACAATTTAACATACCTAGTTCCCTTCTAATGAATTCAAATTGGTCTTCATTTAAGGCTTTTGTAAAAATGTCTGCTAATTGATGCTTTGTATCAATAAATTCTAGAACGACATTATTGTTAAGGACATGATCATGTATGAAATGATGCATCATATCTATATGCTTAGTTCTAGAGTGCTGAATCGGATTTTTGGTAAGACATATGATACTTGTATTATCATATTTTATGGGAATGTTTTTCAAGTGAATTCCATAGTCTTCTAATGTATTTTTCATCCAAACAACTTGTGCACAGCATGCACTTGTAGCAATGTATTCGGCTTCCACCGTAGATAGTGCAACTGAATTTTGTTTCTTGGAAGGCCAAGAAACAAGTGCATGTCCTAAAAATTGGCATGTTCCGGATGTACTTTTTCTATCTATCCTGCATCCGCCAAAATCGGCATCTACATAAGCTATTAAATAGAATTTATCAGATTTTGGATACCACAATCCTAAATTTGGAGTTCCTTTAAGATATCTAAATATTCTTTTAACACTCTTAAGATGAGATAATTTAGGATTGGATTGAAATCAAGCGCAAAGTCCAACACTAAACATGATATCCAGTTTAGTCGTGGTGAGGTAGAGTAGACTACCTATCATTCCCCTATATGTTTTTTGATCGAAATTTTCACTATTTTCATCCATATTTGGCAAATGATTCACATAGCAATTCATCCGAAGAACCAAAAATAATATCATCAACATAAATTTACACAATAAGAAAATTGTTTTCAAAGTGTTTGATAAACAATATAGTACCAACCTTGCCTTTGGTAAAATTATTTAAAATAAGAAAGGAACTAAGCCTTTCATACCAAGCTCTAGGAGCTTGTTTCAAGCCATAAAGAGCCTTAGTCAATTTGAATACATGACTAGGAAGATGAGAGTTTTCAAATCCGGGAGGTTGTTCAACATATACTTCTTCGGAAATAAAACCATTCAAGAAGTCACTTTTGACATCTATTTGAAATAGTTTAAAATTATTACTACTAGCATAGGCAAGGAGCATCCTAATGGCTTCCAATCTTGCCACAGGAGCGAAGGTTTCTTCGTAGTCAATACCTTCTTCTTGGTTGAAACCTTTGGCCACTAATTTAGCATTATTTCTAACCACGATACCGCATTCATCTTGCTTGTTTCTAAAGACCTATTTAGTACTAATGACTAAATGATCAGTAGGTCTAGGAACAAGCTTCCATACCTCATTCCTCTCAAATTGGTTCAATTCCTCTTGCATTGCTATGACCCAAAAATCATCTTTTAAGGCCTCGTCAATGTAATTAGGTTCGATTTGAGAAAGGAAGGTGGCGTTAGCACAAAAATTCTTTAAAGAAGAACGAGTTTGAACCCCTTTTGATGTATCTCCTATAATTAGCTCCTTTGGATGAGCATCTATATACTTCCATTCCTTAGGTAAGGAAATTTTGGAAGAAGATGCATCCAAGTTGCTATTTTGAGGAGGGGGTTCATTTAAATTCAAATTATCAAAACCAAGATCATCATAAAAATTATTTTTCTTTAAATCAAAAATTTCATTAAAAACTACATGAATAGACTCTTCTATAACTAAGGTTCTTTTGTTAAAAACATGAAAAGCCTTAGAAATGGAAGAGTAACCAAGAAAGATGCCTTCATCGGATTTAGCATCAAATTTTCCTAAGGCATCCTTTTCATTCAAAATAAAGCATTTGCAACTGAAAACTTTAAAATAAGAAACATTTGGTTTTTTGTTATTTCATAATTCATAGGGAGTTTTTGATGAAGATGGTATTATTAGAACCCTATTCATGATGTAGCAGGCCGTATTCACGGCTTCGACCCAAAAATACTTGGGTAGACTATGTTCATTTAACATAGTTCTTGCCATTTCTTGTAGGTTTCTATTTTTTCTTTCAACTACTTCATTTTGTTGAGGATTTCTTAAAGTGGAGAAGTTGTGATTGTATCCATTAACTTTACAAAGATTTTGAAAATCACGGTTTTGAAATTCGCCACCTTAATCACTCCGAATTGATGAAATCATGAAGCCTTTTTCGTTTTGAGTGAGTTTACAAAATTTTGAGAAGCACTTGAAACAATCACTTTTGTGAACTAAGAAATAGGTCTAAGTGTACCTAGTATAGTCATCTACAATTACAAAAGCATATTTGCTTTCTCCTAGACTTGTCGTGTCAATTGATCCAAATAAGTCTAAATGGATCAATTGTAATGGTCTAGTGGTGCTATTTGATTTTTTGGTTTGAAACTAGTTTTTATTTGTTTACCTAGTTGACATGCATCGCATACTTTGTCCTTATTAAACTTCATATTTGGAATTCCTCGTACTAATTCTCTAGATGAGATCTTAGATATCAGTTTCATGCTTGCATGGCCTAATCTCCTATGCCAAAGCCAAGCATCATCATTTAGAGCAGAGAAGAACATCTCATTACTTAGTTCATCAAGGTTGATGGTGTAGACATTATTTTGTTTCAATGCAATCATAGTCATGTTATTGTTTGGTTTTTCGATAATACACATATTTGATTTGAATTTAACGACATAACCTTTATCGCATAATTGACTAATACTCAAGAGATTATGTTTCAATCCATCAACTAGTAAAACATCATCAATAGAAAAACTTAATTTGTTACCTATAGTTCCCTTGCCAATGATTTTGCCTTTGTTGTTGTCTCCGAAGGTGACATACCCTTCTTTTTTGCTAATGAGCATAGAGAAATGAGATGGATCTCCAGTCATATGTCTTGAGCATCCACTATCGAGATACCATCTCTTGCTCCTAGCTTGTGGGTTTGTCTACAAAAGAGGATGATTTTTAGGTACCCATTTGATTTTGGGTGCCTCAAAAATTGATCCACTAATTTTGTTATTCATTATTGAATCATTTATAGTTCCTTTAAGAACCTATATTAATTTATGTGGACTAATTTTCCTAAATGGACATTTGTAGGCAATATGTCCGGATTTGTAACAAAAGTTGCATTTCATATAAGATGAAACATGTAATGTAGGTCCTTTTATGAATGTGGTAGGATTTTGATGTGATCCATTTACAAATCCAATTCCACTTCTATTTGCGACGTGACCCTTGTTTGCAAGGATCATATCTAATCCTTTGCTACCAACCTTAAACTTATTTAAGGTTTCTTTAAGAAGTAAATTTTGATTTTTTATTGCTTCTAAAAGCTCACACTTAGAGCATGGAGGAGTTTGAAGACTATCAAACTTATTTTGTAGTAAAACATGCTCTTTCTTTAAGATATTTAACTTCTTACTAATAGTTCTACATTCATCAAATAATTCATGAAAAGCGATAGAGAGTTCTTCAAAAGATAAATCTTCATTAATTAAATCACATACCTCTTCTCCCAAAGTCATTAGCGCGAAGTTTGCCTCCTCTTTGTTGCTAGCTTCTTCACTTTCGGAGTCACTTGAATCGTCCCAAGTTGCCTTTAGAGCTTTCTTCTTCTTTGGTTGCTTCTTCTTGGCTTGGGGGCATTCATTTTTGAAATGCCCTGGCTTCTTGCATTCATAGCATATCACTTGGTCCTTTTTATATTCAAGTTTATTTTTGGTGTTATTTTTAAATTTGTTATTTCTTAAAAAAATTTTAAATTTTTGAGTCAAGAGTGCAATGTCATTTTCACTGTCCTCATCACTTGATGTTCCTTTCAAGTGATCTTCTTGTTATGTGAGTGTCATATCCTTCCTGTTCTTTGGAAGGGGGTTCTTGAGTTCGTCATTATCTTGACACGTCATTTCGTAGGTCATTAAAGACCCAATAAGTTCTTCAAGAGGGAATGTTTTAAGGTCCTTGGCCTCTTGAATGACCGTAACTTTTGGATCCCAACTTTTAGGAAGGGATCTTAAGATTTTATTTACTAGTTCGAAGTTAGAGAAATCTTTACCAAGAGCTTTGAGTCCATTGATGACATCCGTGAAACGGGTGTACATGTCTCCGATTGACTCACTTGGTTTCATTCGGAAGAGTTCATAAGAGTGCACAAGGATGTTGATTTTGGACTCTTTCACTCGGCTAGTGCCCTCATGAGTGACCTCAAGAGTTCTCCAAATATCAAAAACCGAATCATAAATTGAAATACGATTAAACTCATTTTTCTCTAGTGCACAAAACAAGGCATTCATAGCCTTTGCATTTAAAGCAAAAATCTTCTTCTCCAATTCATTCCATTCGCTCATCGGAAGAGAAGATTTTTGAAATTCGTTTTCGACAATAGTCCAAAGCTCGAAATCCATGAAAATGAGAAAGATCCTCATACGGGTCTTCCAATACATGTAATCCGACCCATTAAACATAGGTGGACGTGTGATAGAATGTCCCTCATGCATGCCGGAGGAAGCCATCTCTCTTGGGTATTAAACCAAATATGAGAGTGAGCCTTGCTCTGATACCAATTGTTATTAATACCAATAGGTTTTAAAGAAAAATCTCAAGTTATAATAATAAAAAAATCATGATAAAAAAAAAATCAAGTTATAAAAGATTTAAAGTTATAATTCCGAGAAATCAAGAGAAACCATGATTCATATGTTCAAAAATTTCAAGTTATAATTCACAAGAAAAATCATGATAAAAAAAAATCTCCTCTTTAGTAAATGATAAGAAGAATGGAGAACTTGGTTCATGCATAAGAAATATTGAATCATTAAGTGAAGAAATCATGATTCATGTGACAAAAAGATTATGATTCATGCATTTGAGTAAATATTATTTAAACTATCATTACTTCAATTCATGATGCATAATTTTAAAATGTAAAACCATCAACTATGATACAAACATTTATTTTCAAAACATTCATCATTATTTTCAACTCATTCAATTTGTCAAATCATCAAAAATACTTTCAAGGGATTCTAAATGACATAAATAGATTTATCAATTTCTTATTGAAAACTCGATAAGATTTTAGAGATAGATGTTGAATCTCGAATTTTGATGATGAAACCAATTGATAGTGTTTATGATTTAATATGTATTTTGAGTAACACAGGAAGCTTCAATCAGGGAAAGACAATTAAAGTAAGAAGAACCATATTGGGCCTGAGAGAAATATGTCAGAAGATTGGACGTCGAGCCGAAGGATCAATCGATATATCGGCAGAAAGCTTCGGGCCATGAGTTTGGGTATCAAGCCAAGAAGATAAAAAATTATACTAAGAAAATCAGAGTTGCAGAGGTCAACAGGCCGATTGGGCAATAAACAGCAAGAGAGGATGATACGCTGAAGAATCGGACGAAGCATCGATGAACCAATGACATATCGAACATCATTTGATTCAAGCTTTATAATAATTGTCTAAGATCGAAGTAGGTTTTAAGTGTGTAGGATTAACTACTATAGTGATCAAGGCATAAATCAAAATGAAGTCTCGGAGTCAAGAACGAGATTTCGTTGGGAGTTCAAGAGTTCGTCGAAAGTCTGGACGTTCGTCGGAAGTTCTACCGGAATTGACTGAGAAGTCCAGGAGCTTGCCAAAGAAGCTCATTGGAACTCACCAAAAGATTGTCGTGAAGTCCAGGAGCTTGCCGGGAGATTGCTGGAATATTGTCGAGAGATCGTCGAAAGTTTGCTGTAAGATCACCGGAAGCTCGCCGAAAGAAACCTGGACTTATTTAGCTTAGTGAATGTCTTAAATTTTGTTTGGGCTATGTTATGTCAAATGCAAGGCCCAAATAGTGACCTAACAAGTGGCACCGTCATAGCACAATCTCCGAGACTATTCAGGTAGGGGTACCGCTAGTTTGGGTGATGGTAACGCCAAGACTCAATCTCTGAGACTATCAGGCGATGGTACCGCCAGTCTAGATGGTGGTATCATCCAGACAATCTTCTAGATGGTGGTGCCGCCGAGTGTCAGTGCTGCAGGTGGTGGTATCGTCCAGCATAGACAGTGCTACCACTAAGACCCCGAAAATCAGGGATGAGACATTTTTAGGCTCCAAGTTTGAATCCACTTGAGGCTTATAAATAGCCGTTGCATCCCTGGTTAATAGACATAAGAATTAAGAGCATAAAAATAGAAAAATTCTATTGTAATCTTGTGAGAACTCCTCTCAAAAGCTTTAAGTGTTAGTGTAGTTTAAGAGAGGAGTAATATAGTTGTAAATTTTGAATCTTGAATTTTGATGATGAAACCAATTGATAGTGTTTATGATTTGATATGTATTTTGAGTGGCACAGGATGCTTCAATTAGGGAGAGAAAATTAAAGCAGGAAGAATCATGTTGGGCTAGAGGAAACCATGTCAGAAAATTAGACGTCACGCCGAAGGATCGATCAACATATCGGCAGAAGGCTTCGGTATATGGATTCAGGTATCGGGCCAAGAAGAGCATATATTACGCCAAGGATATCAGAGTTACAGAAGTCAACTGGCTGATTGGGGAATAGGCCGCATGCAAGGACGATGTGCCGAAGAATCGGATGAAGCGTCGATAGACCAATGACATGCCGGACAACATGATTCATGCTTAGTAATAATTGTCTAGATCAAAGTGTGTTTTTATTTGTGCAAAATTAACCATGATAGTAAGGCATAAATCAAAATGAAGTCCTGGTGTCAAGAACATGATTTCGTTGGGAGTTCGAGAGTTCGTCGGAAGTCTAGACGTTTGTCGAAAGTTTTGCCAGAACCAACCAAGAAGTCCAAGAGCGTGCTAAAGAAGCTCATCGGAACTCGCCAAGAAGATCATCGTGAAGTCCAGGAGCTTACTGGGAGTCTGCTGGAACATTACCGAGAGATCGTAGGAAGTTCGTCGGAAGCTCGCCGGGACTTGATTTGCTTAGAATATGTCTTAAGAATCATAGTTAGCATATAATTATAGTGTGATTTGGGAGGGAATCCCATCAACTCTATTAAGAGCCAACTAGGCCCGAAGTTAGGCTAGTTTGGGCTGGATTCAAGGCCCAACTAGGATGTTGAAAACCCAACAGGTGGTGGCTCCACATAGGAGATAGCATCCCAAGATTTCTGGGCGGTGGTACTGCCCAGACAGGGCGATGGTACCACTAGTAGTGAATGCTGCCAGTAGTGGTACCGCCCTTGTCAAGTAAGGTACCGCCCAGTGATAGACTAGTGGCGGAAGTAGCACCCAATAACGGCGGTGGTACCGCCAGTACCCCAAACTCTAGGGATGAGACTTTTTTAGGCTCCATGTTTGAATTAACTTGAAGCCTATAAATACCCCTCTCATCCTTGGTTAACTTACATAAGTATTGAGAGTAAAAAGGAAAGAAACACTGCTATAATCTTATGTGAACTCCTCTCAAAGTTCTAAGTGTTAGAATAGTTTGAGAGAGGAGTAAGTGGGGGGTGTAAGGGTTATCTCCTAAACCCGATAAAAGGACAAAGAGCTGTAAAAGGTGGTTGGTCTTCGCCAATTGAAGGAAGAACAATAGTGGATGCCGGTGGCCTTGACGGAAGAGAAATTTGTGAAGTGGATGTAGGTCACGACGACCGAACCACTATAAAAATCTGGTTTGCCTTTACTGCTAGTCATAGGTGTCCAGCAAGCCAATCACGTGAGTGATGACACGTGTGACTTGACACGAAATCTTTTTGCTTATTATATATTGGCATTTATCACTTTATATTGACTACTGTATATATATGCATGTATAAATATTGTGATGTCCTTAGATCTATGCAATGGGAATCAGATCGTGATGAGATCACAATAATGAGACAGATTCACCTTTAAACACAGATCCTAAATAATACTGGTTATAGGTTACTCGAGAGAAACATCGAAATAAGCGAATAGACTGGTGTGCTGTACACACGTCCATATGATGGATGCAGCTAGTCTCATAGCTGCTCATATGGGGACACTAAGGATGCAGTACAAGTGCTTATTCGAGAATGAGTTCACTAATTGATCCGCTTATGGAATGCTAGATGGTCGATGATGCCTTATTGTCAAATAACGATTTCGTAGTCCTAGTGGTGTATCTGGTTCTTAGACTTGAGACACCAAGGATGTCCAGTATGAGTGTTCCATTCTTTGATACTGGACTTATAGGTTTGGATGTCTCAGATCTAGTGTTGGGAAATCATCGGGGGCGACATCATATGCGCAGCGGAAGAATAAGAAAACAAAAATCCCCAATTCCCAAAAAGATGTTCGTCGTCGTGCGAAGATTGGTGCGCAAAAATCCGCAAAACACAAAATTGCGTATAGAGATTGTGTTACCTAGGGAGATCGTATATCCTGTTTCCTTGCAGATCCTTAGGAGAGGGTGAAGGAGGTCAAGCATCCTCCTCTCTAGCGGTGATCCACACAAAGGGGTTGCGGCGACCCTCCTCAAAACTCCAGGCCTCTCGAGGTGGAGAGGGGGAGGAGAATAGGGAAGGCAAGTAAAGACTCTAGCCTATGAGGTCATGAATCCCTCCTATTTATAGAGATCCCGTGTCAAACCCTAATGGGTCCTTCCTAGTGGGTATTGGATCTACATCCAATAAGACAAAGGGCTCGTCCCGGATATCTCATATCCTAACCTCTACTCATCGCAATGCCTACCATATGTGTGTGACCCTCTAGGCCCGATGTCGAGCTGGCCGTGAGTCATACCTGTCGAGAACTCCTTCTAACTCGGTGAATTATTATCTCTGTAATAATTAAAATCGACTCATCGACTCTGGGCGTGCTAGGCCACTCACGCCAGTAGTCCCCGGATGATCTGAGGGAATCCAATCCATTGGACTGTCCCCTCGATTACCATGTACCTATAGTCCCTCATCCATCTAATATCCCGGAGGCCGTATATCGAGCATGGTGTTGTCGGACCCATACGGTTTCTACTCAGTCTCGCTCTAATCGGATTCTCCCGGAGAACTCTTTCTCTCTCAACCCGAATGACCCTGGCCGGGGATTTGTCGAGCAAGAACACATGGGATATTCCTCTCATGGCCTTGAGAGTGGATGATCCTCTATCGACACTCAATAGCCCTCGTAAGGTTGACTACCACTCCTAATGACCAGTTGTACTAGATGGGGACAGCCAAACCTATAAGTCCGGTATCAAAGAGTGGAGCACTCATACAGGGACATCCTTGGTGTCTAAAGTCTAAGGACCGGATACACCACTAGGACTCTGGAATAAGCTTTGTCGACAATAAGGCATCATCAACCATCCAAAGATTCCGTGGCGGATCAATCAATGAACTCATTCTCCAATGAGCACACATATTTTATCCCTAGTGTCCCTACACGGCAGCTATGAGACTAGCTGCATCCATCATATGGACGGGTATCTGACACACCAGTCTATCCGGTTATCACGATGTCCCTCTCGGTAACCTATGGCCGGGATTATTTAGGATATGTGTTTAAAAGGTGAATCGATCTCATTATCGTGATCTCATCACGATCCGATTCCCATTGCACAAATCCAAGGACATCATAATATATATATATGCATTTATGCAATAGTTATAAAAGTGATATCGCCAAAATATAATAAGCAAAAAGATTCTGTATCAAGTCACATGCGTGCCATCACTCCGCGTGATTGGCTTGCTGGGCACCTATGACTAGCAATCTCCCACTTGACCTAAAGCCAATCACCTATGTAATGCGATCCCATCGGACCCATGTGGCGCTCAAAGACAAAAATGAGACAACGACTTTGTTAGTGGATCTGCAATGTTATCTTCGGATGGAACTCTTTCCACTTGCTACATCTCCTGGTCCGCGATCTCTCTCGATAAGGTGGAACCTCCTCGAACATGCTTAGATTTACGATGAGACCTAGGTTCCTTAAGGCGAGCAATTGCCCGTTGTTGTCGCCATATATAGGAGATCGGCTCTTAAGCTACCGACGACTCCCAAATCTGTGATGAACTTCTTCAAACAGACTCCCTCCTTTGCTGCATCTAATGCAGCAATGTACTCCGCCTCGTGGTCGAGTCGGCAGTGGTATCTTGCTTGGAACTCTTCCAACACACTTTGCTCCTCCATTCAAGGTGTACACATACCTGAATTAGACTTGCTATCATCGACATCGGGTGAAAACTTGAGTCGGTGTAGCCTTCAACCTTAAGGCTATTACCTCCATATACTAGTAAAAGATCCTTAGTCCTTCTCAAGTACTTAAGGATACACTTTCTTGCTTTCGAAGTCTCCAAGCACGGATCCGCTTTGATACACCTTTCGTGACACTTTCGAGCATCGCTATATCGGGCCCTAGTACATAGCATGACATACATGATAGACCCTATTGCTTGAGGCATAAGGTATCATATCCATGTTAGCCCTTTCTTCTGGAGTCTTTGGGGACATACTAGTAGAAAGCGATATCCCGTGTCTCATCGGTATGAGACCTCTCTTGGAATTTTCCATGCCAAACCTTTTGACAATAGTTTCTATGTACTTGGACTGGGACAAGCCAAGCATCCTCTTGGATCTATCTCTATAGATTCTAATCCCTAAGATATAAGATGCTTCCCCTAAGTCCTTCATGGAGAAGTGTCTAGATAACCAAGCCTTTACTGTGGATAGCATTCCTATGTCATTCCCAATTATGAGGATGTCATCCACATATAACACCAAAAAAAGGTAATAAGCGCTCCCACTTACCTTTCTGTATACACAAGGCTCATCTTCGTTCTTAACTTGAAGTCATAAGATCTGATTGCCTCATCAAATCTTATGTTCCAACTTGGAAGCTTGCTTTAGTCCATAAATGGATCTAAGCAACCTACACACCTTATCTCGGGCGGTTCTTGGACACGAATCCGTCATGTTGCATCATATATACCTCCTCCTCGAGGTTCCCGTTGAGAATCACGGTTTTCACATCTATCGCGGATCTCATAATCATAGTGTGCTGCAATAGCCAATAGAATTCTGATGGATTTTAGCATTGCTACGTGTGAGAAAGTTTTAAATCAGTAGTCAACACCTTGCCTTTGACGATACCCTTAGCCACTAACCTTGCTTTATAGGTCTCTACCTTTCCATCTACTCCGATCTTTTCTTAAAGGTCCACTTGCAACCGATGGGTACAATACCTTGGGCGCATCAACTAGGTTCCAAACCTTATTGGAGTACATAGAATCCATCTCGAAATTTATGGCTTCTTTCCACTTCCGGAGTCTATACTCATAATAGCCTCCTCGTGGGTCCGAGGATCAATATCCTCTACATCCTCTGCTTTAATATGTCCCACATATCTCTCGGGAGGATGGGATACTCTATCGGACCTGCGTAAAGTTGATACTTGTGTATTAGGTACTGAGAACGGACTTCGGGTAGTGAGTAGTGCTTGAGCTTGGTTCTCCAACCTCGCTCAATTCTATCATTCTCCCACTGTCTCCATCAAGAATGTGTTCCTTCTCAAGCAACACTGCTCTCTTAGCTACAAAGACCTTTTGGTCCTTGAGATGATAGAAATAATACCCACAAGTTTCCTTGGGGTATCCCACAAATTTGCATCGCTCTGTCCTTGATTCTAACTTATCGGGGTTGTGTCTTCTAACATGGGCAGGGCAGCCCAAGATCTTAACAACCTTAAGATCAGGCTTCTTCCCTTTCCATATCTCATATGGTGTAGACACTACCGACTTAGTTGGAACACTGTTCAGAAGGTAAGCTACGGTTTCTAGGGCATATCCCCAGAATGAGATGGGTAGGTCAGCGAAACTCATCATGGACTGTACCATATCTAATAATGTACGATTTCTCCTTTCAGAGACACCATTGAGCTCAAGTGTATAAGGAGGTGTCCATTGGGATAATATCCCATGGTCCTTGAGGAACTGAGTAAACTCTGTACTTAAGTATTCACCTCCTCGATCGTCGAAAGAGTTTTGATACTCTTTCGGTCGGGTTCTCCACCTCATTCTTATACTCTCTGAATTTCTCAAAGGCCTCGGACTTGTACTTCATTAAGTACACATATCCATACCTTGAGAAATCATCGATTAAATGTAATGAAGTAGGAGTAACCTCCAATGGCATGAGTTGACATGGGTCTACATACATCACTATGTATGAGTTCCAACAACTCATTGGCTCTCTCTCGATTCTACTAAATGGAGATTTGGTGATTTTTCACAAATGCAAGGCTCACAAGTTGTATATGACACATAGTCGAATGGATCTAGATATCCATCATTTAGCAACTTTTGAATCCTTCTTTCATGGATGTGACCTAGCCTACAATGCCACAGGTATGCCTTTGTTCAACTCATCTCGTTTCCTTTTGGACACATTTACATTCATGATATGTGGAGTGGTGTCTAACATAAATAAACCATTATGCAATGTTCCTTTATTGATGATCTTATCATATAATAATATCAAACAACCATTGTTCTCAAAAACAAATTTATATCCACTAACTGTTAAACATGAAATGGAGATAATGTTTTTGATAATAGAAGGAACAAAATAACATGTATCTAATGCAATAAAAGCTCCACTAGGCGGATGTAGGGCGACCTAATAAACAGCTAATACAGCAACTTTTGCTCCATTACCCATCTTGAGGTCCATCTCGCCTCTCTGTAGTCTCCTAGGTCTTGCGGAACCTGCAATCAATTGCATATATGATAAGCACTACCGGTATCCAATACCCATGTGTTATCATAAGAGTTTGATAAATGGAGACCCATCATGAATGTACCTGAAGCTTCATCAAGCTTTTGTTTAAGCCCTTTCTGCAAGGTACTCTTTGCAGTTTCTCTTCCAATGCCTATCTTTACCACAGTGGAAGCACTGGCCTTTGTCCTTTGCTGGGTCTTTCTTAGCAACCTTTGCTTTACCTTGTTTGCCCTTGCCCTTTCCCTTCTTAAGGGACCTTTCTGCTTTCCTTTTCTTTCTGGTCTCACCAGTGTAGAGAACTGGCTTCTCTTTCTTAATAGTACTCTCTGCCTCACTCAACATATTGAGGAGTTCTGGGAGAGTCACCTCAAGCTTGTTCATATTAAAATTCATTATGAACTGTGAAAAGAAATCTGGTAGGGACTGAAGCACAATGTCTACACACAAGTTATCCTCTAGGACCATTCCTAGACCTGTGAGTTTCTCTATCCACTCAATCATCTTTAGGACATGGTTCTGAACCGGTGTCCCCTCAGTCATCCTAGCGCGGAAAAGGCTCTTAGATATCTCATATCGTTGAGTCCTTCCCTATTCCTCAAACAATTTTCGGACATGTAGGAGAATGGATCTGGCATCCATCTTTTCATGTTGTCTCTGTAACTCTGGAGTCATAGAGCCCAACATATAGCACTGAGCAAGAGTGGAGTCATCAATGTACTTTTACGTGGCGGCGATCACATCCTCGCTTGCCCTTCTTTGGTAGGCATCAATGTATCAGGGCGTACATTATTTTTCTCCATTTGTGAGAACAATTCTCAAGTTCGAGCCAATTAGTTTAATTTGGACCAGTAAAAGGTTGACATCAAGTATGCCACGTAAAGGGATTTGAAAGCGACATTTTAGAAAATAAAGATGTAGCGAAATGAATAACATGCAGATTTTGCAAGAAATAAACTATCAAGATATGGACTTCTATCTTAATATGCTCCCCCTATTTTACTAATGAGTCCGCGACACCCTCGGCCGTTGAAACGGAAGTCTCAACGAGACTTCTAGTGGGGATCGAGGATCAATCAGCGTCTTAGAGTAACCTCGAGGGACTCGACCAATCACACTAAGCCTAAAAGGTAGGCAACTCTTGCCGATCACAACTCCTTGTGATTCCCGTCCTGTTCGGCCTCCGAATCACCATGGCCTCGAGGGACTCGACCAACCATGATGCTCGGTTAAGTCAACACCTTCGTTACAAGATGAGTCTGATTTGATGATATACCCTCGAGGGACTCGACCAAGCATACCATGTCCTCAGGTCACCGGTGACATCTCTATGTCGTAAGCAAGAGGCGAATCGCGATATAGGTGAGTCTCGAGGGACTCGACCAACTCAACCCTACACCGAAATCGATTCCCTACTCATAACGATGGAAGGCCACGTGGGTCAATCTAATTGCCTCACGTTTAGCAACTTAATATTATCGAGATGTTTCTATAATTTGGTCTCCTAATATGACATGTCACACATATACATATTTAATATATATCTACATCATCGCATGCAAATATATATACATATCTAGCATGTGTATAAGCAATCACATCGGATGATCATGGACCACAACCTAATATGATTAGGCGAGCCGATAGGCCTAATCACTCACATTAAGATCTATGTGTGCAGCGGTGCATCTCCATGCCCTTGTGATTGTCCATCTCGTCCTCGTCGGTTCGTTTGAGACATCTTGATGCATCTCCATGCATCACGATCGTTTGTCTCATGGGTCCCGCTATCGCATCCACGCTCCCGCTGCGCCTCCTCATGTGATTACAACTTAATCATAGGCACGCAGGCCCGACAATAAACGAGAAATATAATGGAGGTTGGTAGACCTCAATAATAATAATCACAAGTACACACATCACACGGTCCATGATCATCCGTCCACACATAGATAATAATAAAAATAATAATCAACTAAACCTTTTAATTAATTAATATTTTTCTGAAATTAGGGACATGTAGGGAATTTCTCAATTCCTAAGGGTATTTTCGTAATTTGGACAAAAGGCAGAAACTGGAATTTCTCAAATTCACAGGGGCAAAACTAGACTTTTGCCCAAAACCCTAATTCCCTCTGCTGCTGCCTGCTTGCCGCCACCCTCCTGGCGGCGGCACAATCGTGGCGGGCCGGGCCCTCGCCCTCGCCAAGTAGGGCCCGGATTGGCGGCGACATCACCTGCGGGTGGGCGCCTCGCCGGAGGCGGTCTGTCCCATGAAAGGCCGCCCATTAATGTGGGGGTTTAAGCCATGGGAGCGGCCGGCGCGGCGTCGCTGCCAGCGGCGTCGTCCCTGCCACCAGCGGCGGGCCAGCTCCATTGCGGCGGTAAGCGCTCCCTCGCGGAGGCAGTCACCGCTGCCCCACGGGCCTTCTGCCCGTGGGCTGCCAGCCCGCCGGCAGAAAAGCTGCTGCAAGCGGAGCCACCGGCCGGCTTGCGCGAACCTGGCTTAACGCATCGCCAATTTAATGGCCCTGGTTCGCGGCATGGCTTCTGCTGCCCTGGCAGCGAGCATGCAGATCGAGGGCAGCAACTGTTGCTGCCCTTCCTCGCTTTTTTAAGGTCAACGATTTTGGCGTCAATATTCTTCCTAAACACAACACACGCAGCGGTTCAAAACCAATCATTCGCCACGAACAACCACGCTCGATACCCTTTGTTGGGGAAATCATCGGGGGCGACATCATATCTTGGCGGAAGAATAAAGAAAAACAAAATCCCGATTCCCAAAATGATGTTCATTAGTCGATGCGAAGATTGGTGCACAAAAATCATAAAAACACAAAAGCTGGCGTTATAGAGATTGTGTTACCTGGGGAGATCGTATATCCTGTTTCCTTGCGAGATCCTTAGGAGAGGGTGAAGGAGGTCAAAGCGTCCTCCTCTCTGGCGGTGATCCACAGGCAGGGGTTGCAATGACCCTCCTCAAAACTCCAGGCCTCTGAGGTGGAGAGGGAGAGGAGAATAGGGAAGGCAAGCAAAGACTCTAGCCTATGAGGCTGTGAATCCCTCCTATTTATAGAGATCCTAGTGTCAAACCCTAATGGGTCCTTCCCTAGTGGGTATTGGATCTGCATCCAAGAAGACAAAGGGCTCCATTCGGATATCTCATATTTGAACCTCTACTCATCGCAATGCCTACCATATGTGTGTGAACCTCTAGGCCAAATATCGAAATGGCCGTGAGTCATACTGTCGAACTCCTTCTAACTTCGGTGAATTATTATCTCGTAATAATTCACTTTCGACTCATCGACTTCTTTTTTTGTACTAGGCCACTATGCTCAGTCCCCGACGATCTGAGGGAATCCAATCCATTGGACCTGTCTATCCTCGATTACCATGTACCTATAGTTCCTCATCCATCTAATATCCCGGAGGCCGTATATCGAGCATGGTGTTGTCGGACCCATACGGTTTCTACTCGAGTCTCGCTCTAATGGATTCTCTCGAGAACTCTTTCTCTCTCAACCCGAATGACCTTGGCCAGGGGATTTGTCTGAGCAAGAACACATGGGATATTCCTCTCATGGCGCCGAGAGTGGATGATCCTCTATCGACACTCAATAGCCCTCATAAGGTCGACTACCACTCCCAATGACCAAGATTACTAGATGCGGGACGGCCAAACCTATAAGTCTGGTATCAAAGAGTGGAGCACTCATACAGGACATCCTTGGTGTCTCAAGTCTAAGGACCGATACACCACTAGGACTACTGGAATCGTTGTCGACAATAAGGCATCATCAACCATCCAAGTATTCCTTAAAGCGGATCAATCAAAACTCATTCTCCAATGAGCACCTGTACTGTATCCCTAGTGTCCCTACATGAGCAGCTATGAGACCAGCTGCATCCATCATATGGACGGGTATACAGCACACCAGTCTATCCGGTTATCACGATGTCCCTCTCGAGTAACCTATGACCGGGATTATTTAGGATATGTGTTTAAAGGTGAATCGATCTCATTATCGTGATCTCATCACGATCCGATTCCTATTGCACAAATCCAAGGACATCACAATATATATATATATATGCATTTATGCAATAGTTATAAAGTGATATACGCCAAAATATAATAAGCAAAAAGATTCTGTATCAAGTCACACGTGCCATCACTCAAGTGATTGGCTTGTTGGGCACCTATGACTAGCATCTAGTACAGCCGATCATTGGAAGTGGTAGTCGACCTTTTGAGGGCTATTGAGTGTCGATAGAGGATCTTCCACTCTCGATGTCATGAGAGAAATATCCCATATGTTCTTGCTTAGAAAAATCCCTAGCTAGGGTCATTCGGATTGAGAGGGAAAGAGTTCTCTGGGAGAATCCAATTAAAGCGAGACTCGAGTAGAAATCGTATGGGTCTGACAGCACTATACCCGGTATACGATCTATGGGATATTAAATGGATGAGTGACTATAGGTACACGATAATTGAGGACAAACATGTCCAATAGATTGGATTCCCCTGTATCATTTGAGGACTTCAGCGTAGTGGCCTAGTACGTCTATAGTCGATAAGTTAAGTGAATTATTCTGGAGATAATAATTCATAGAGCCAGAAGGAGTTTTCACATGTATGACTCACTACCAGCTCGATATTGGGCCTAGAGGGTCACACACATATGGTAGGTGTTACGATGAGTAGAGGTTCGGATATAAGATATCCATCGGAGCCCTCGTCTTATTGGATATCCAATAAGCCCTTGAATTATTGGATCCTATGGATGAGATCTAATAAGAGCCCATAGATATTATTGGATAGAGATCCACTAATCTAAGAGGCTTGGGTAGTTGGATGGAGATCCAATATCCAATAGGGGAGGATCCATTAGGGTTAAGTTGATAAGGGACCTCTATAAATATGAGGGATTCAGTGGTTCATAGGCTAGAGCCTTTGCTTGTCTCTCTTATTCTTCTCCCCATCTCCACCTCAAAGCAGGCTTGGAATTTTGAAGAGCATTATTGCAGCCCTACTGTATGGATCACTACTAGAGAGGAGGACACTTGACCTCCTTCACCCTCTCCTAGAGATCTGCAAGGATTCAGGAATATACGATCTCCCTAGGTAACACAATCTACTCTATACGCAGTTTTGAGTTTCGTAGATTTTTGTGCATCAATCTTCGTAGGACGACGAACATCCCTTTAGGAATAAGGGATTTTGTTTTTTGTTCTTCCACTATGCAAGTGATGTCGCCCCCAAGATTTCCCAACATTTACCTTGAGCAATTTACTTTTATAGTAAACTACCTCTCCTCCTTACTGTACTTTTACTACGCCTACAATCGCTTATGCTTTCAATTTTTCGAAATCGATTTTCAAAATATGAATGAATTTTTTAGAACCGATGTTTTTACCACTGCATTAATTCACCCCCCCTCTTAGTGCCGACTCGTTCCTAACAGTTGGCTTCAGAGCCTCATAATTTATCATTTGGTTTAACACCCAAGAATTATGACTCTTTTCAGCTTTCAAGAGACTCTCTCTCATTCATCCTCCCTTGTTCAATAAGATGGACTACATATATTGGAAAACTCGAATGAGAGTTTTCTTACTTTCTTTGAATTTAAATTTATAGAATATTATTGAAAATGATTTTCAAAGGTCTTCTACTCTAATGAAAGAATTGAATGATTTGGAGAAGAAAATGTTTTCCTTAAATGCTAGAGCTATGAATGCTCTATTTTGCGCTTTGGATAAAATAGAGTTTAATCGGGTTTCTACTTGCGAAATGACTTTCGATATTTGGCACATTCTTGAAACCACATACGAAGGCACTAATAGAGTAAAAGTTTCGAAGATTAATCTTTTAATGCATGGCTTCGAATTATTTCATTTGAAACTAAGCAAAACCATTGGAGACATGTACACCCATTTTACGGATGTCATTAATGGTTTAAAAGTACATGGTAGAAGTTTTTTAGATTTTGAACTTGTAGACAAAATTTTACATTCTTTTAATAAGAGTTGGGATTCGAAAGTAACCATAATATAAGAGGCAAAAGATCTTAATAATTTTTCACTTGAAGAACTTTTTGGTTCATTAATAACATATGAAATGACGCACAATGCACAAAATGAACTTGAGGACAACCTTCCAAAGAACAAGAAGGATTTTAGACTTAGAACAATTGAAGACCACTCGAGCATAAGCTTAAGTGATTGTGAACTTGAACTTCTCACTATGAAATTCAAAAAGTTCATGAAACAAGAATTAAAGAATAAAAATAAACTTAAAATGAATGTAACTACTTGCTATAAATGCAAGAAGAAGGAATCAATCTTGGACGAATCGAGTGCATCCGAAGAAGAGGAGCAAACCGATGAAAACGAAACGACGAACTTCGCTTTGGTGACTCTCGATAATGAGGTAAACAACACAAATGAAACTCCCTTAGTTTACTTTGAAATTACTTAATGTTCTTCATGAGTTATTTTTAATTTAGTTTAAAAAATTATATAATTTTTTTAAAAAAATTACATGTTTAATGGTGTAATGAAAATACAAAAATTAGGATCATGCTATAATTTTGAAAATGATAATGAAAATTGCATGTTTTATGTTAAAGGAATAAAATGTTAGGTTTAAATCTAATGATAATCCTATGTTTTTCAAGAAGAAATAATGTATATCTTGATGATTTTCGATTTTGATTGAAACCATGCTTGATGTCTTAATGAAAATGTTAAGAGGTTTGATATCATGCTTAATGTGAAATTATGCATGATGATTTTTATGATTCATGGCCTATTGATCTTTGTCACAATGAAAATTGTCTTTTCGGTTATAAACAAGATGGATGGTTTTTATGACGAAACTCATTTTTCGATCCTAAACGTTGATGCATGTTTTTATTTGGCATAAATGAAAAAGACATGCTTCTATGAAATCAATCTTATGAATTAAATCACTAAAAAGAAGAAAGCTTTCTCCTTGAAAAATTTCTCTACTTTATCGACTTTTCAAAAAGGAGAGACTAATGAACCTATCTTTTTTTTAGAATCTCTTGAAAATGATTTTGATTTGACGATTTGAATTTGAATGAGCTTTATCTTGATTTCTTAGAATTACTTGAGATTTTTTTTAATCAAGATCTCCTCTTTGTACTCCTACGATTTTTCTTGGTATTTTACTAAAGAGGAGATTTTCTATATGAATCATAAGATTGAAATCTTTTTCTCCTACATTTCCTTTTGTGATTTACTAAAGAGAATATCTTTTTCAAAATTCGTGACTTAAAATTTCATTTGAATATCTTTTTCAAAATTCATGACTTAAAATTTCATTTGAATATCTTTTTCAAAATTCATGACTTAAAATTTCCTTTGAATATCTTTTATTAATTGATCTCCTAAGATTTCTCTTTGAATATTTAAGAGGAGATTTGTTAAAATGAATCATGTCTTTTGGTATTCACATGATCTCATCTTTCATGATATGATTTTTTATCTTTGTATAATTCCTTGTATTCTTGAAGTATATTTCATCATCTAATTCTTCTTGATATTCTTCATGTGATGATATGAATGCATGAAATACTCATGATATAAATGATATAAATTTACTAGCTTATGAGTATCATGTATGATATGATGATTGATTTATTTTTAGTGTTATGTATAGAATAAGGATGATATATAAAGTTTTCAAATTGTGCATGTTGTAAATTGAAACTATAATGATGCACAAACATATTGAAATAAAATTGATACTTTACCTTTGTAATGATGTGAAGATTGATAAAAAGGGAAAACAATTATAATATTATATTCTTGCCTTCTATTTGACAATGACATAGAGGGAGAAAATTTTGCTAGCTTGCATACTTTAAGAAGAAGCAAAAAGCTTACTCATCTCAAAAGATACAAAAATCTTGCCAACTTTCATATATGTAAAATTTGCTAGCTCACAAATTGTAAAGAGAAAAACTCGCTAGCTTGTAAAAGAAGCAAAAATTGCTATCTTGCCTATCTCAAGAAGAAGCAAAACTTGCAACTTGCACAATGCAAAAGGAAGCAAGAATCGCTAGCTTACACACTTCAACAAGAAAGCTATCTTGCATTTGCTTTCGAAATTTTTGCTAGCTTGTATGTTGTAAACTTGCTATCTTACTACCTGGATATCTACAACTTAATAGCTTGTGTGTTCTAATATAATGTGGCACTTGCTAAATTTTCTAGCTTACAAATTGCATGATGATTAAACTTGAGATTTATTATGTAATGATTTGAACTAATATCTCAAACACTTGATAGTTGCACTTCTCCTTTTTGTTGATGACAAAGTGGGAGAAATATGATGTTATGCATAAGTTTATGATAACATATTTCTTAGATTTTTTAATCCAAGAGTCCTATCAATATGGTATATTGATAGGGGGAGTTTGGTTAAACTCCGGGAGTTTGTTTAAACTCCATCGTCAATTGGTTGTCATTATCAAAAAGAGGGAGATTGTTGAATATCATATTTTGATGATGAAACTAATTGATAGTGTTTATGATTTGGTATGCGTTTTGAGTGACATAGGATGCTTCGATTAGGGAGAGACAATTAAAGCAGGAAGAATCATGTTGGGCTAGAGAAAAACATGTCAGAAGATTGGATGTCACGCCGAAGGATCGGTCGACATATCGGCAGAAGGCTTCGGTCCATGAATTTGGGCATCGGGCCAAGAAGAGCGGATTTTGCACCAATGATATCGGAGTTGCAGAGGTTAACTGGCTGATTAGGCAATAGGCCGCAAGAGAGGACGATGCGCCGAAGAATCGGACAAAGCGTCGATAGACCAATGACATACCGGACAACATGATTCATGCTTAGTAATAATTTTCTAGATCAAAGTGTGTTTATATGTGTGCAGGATTAAATACAATAGCAAGGAATAAAGAAAATGAAGTCTTAGAGTCAAGAATGCAATTTCGTTGGGAGTTCAAGAGTTCGTCGGAAGTCCAGACGTTCATCGGAAGTTCTGCTGGAACCAACCAAGAAGTCCAGGAGCATACCAAATAAGCTCGTTGGAACTCACTAAGAAGATCGTCATGAAGTCTAAGAGCTTACTGGGAGTTTGCTGAAACATTGTTGAGAGATTATCGGAAGTTCACCGGAAGTTCGCCGGAAGCTCGTCGGAAGAAACCAAGACCAACCGGACTTGATTTACTTAGAATATCTCTTAAGAATCGTAGTTAGCATATAATTAGAGTGTGATTTGGGAGGGAATCTTATCAACTCTATTAGGGGCCAACTGGGCCTGAAGTTAGGTTGGTTTGGGCAGGATTCAAGGCTCAACCAGGATGCTGAAAGCCCAATCGGTGGCACCGCCAGAGCCGACGGTAGCATTGCTTTGGAGATAGTGTCCTAGAATTTCTAGGTGGTGATACTACCCAAACTGAGCGGTGGTACCATCGGCAATGAATGCTGCCAATGGTAGTACCGCCCCTGTCAAGCGGTGGTACCGCCTAGTGACAGACCAGCGACGGTAGTACCGCCTAATAATGGCGATAGTACTGCAAGTACCTCTAAATATAGGGATGAGACCATTTTAGGCTCAAAGTTTGAATCAACTTGAAGCTTATAAATACCCCTTTCATCCCTGGTTAACTTACACAAGTATTGAGAGTAAAAAGGAAAGAAACGCTGCTGTAATCTTATGTGAACTCCTTTTAAAGTATAAGTGTTAGAATAGTTTGAGAGAGGAGTAAGTGGGGGTATAAGGGTTATCTCCTAAACTTGATAAAGGAAGAAAGAGCAATAAAAGGTGGTTGGTCTTTGTCTATTGAAGGAAGACCGATAGTGGATGTCGTTGGCCTCAACGGAAGTGGAATCGATGGAGTGGTTGTTGGTCACAACGACCAAACTACTATAAAAATTTGGTTTGCCTTTCCCTTAAGCAATTTACTTTTATATCAAACTGCCTCTCCTCCTTCGCTTTTACTATGCCTACACTCGCATACGCTTTCAAGTTTTCGAAATCGGTTTTCAATGTATAAAAGAATTTTTTAGAACCGACGTTTTTACCGCTACACTAATTCACCCCCCCTCTTACTACTGACTCATTCCTAATAGTAAAGAGGTGGTTAGTCTTTGCCTATTAAAGGAAGACCATTAGTGGATGTTGTTGGCTTTGACGAAAGAGGAATCGGGAGTGGATGTAGGTCATGACGACCGAACCACTATAAAATTGGTTTGTTGCCTTTTACTTTACTGTTTACCTTTACTGCAAATCATTTTACTTGCTCACTACTCTACTTCCTCATTACATGCTTACGTAAGTGTTTTTAAGTTAACATCTTTCGATCAATTTTCAACAAATGAATATTTTTCTATATCGATGTTTTTACCACTGCACTAATTCACCCCCCTCTCTTAGTGCCAACTTGTACCTAACAATAGAGACATTTTCAAGAATAATGCATTCCCCCTTATTTATGAGTTTTGATTTATGTGATACAAGTATTCCTTTATCTTTTATGTCAAATAAAATATGCATCATCGTTTAAAACCAAAACCAAAATTTTACAACCATCATCAAGATCAATTGTGTAACATATAATTCCGAAACATAAGATTTCAAATGATCATTGCATCATCATCAATCATGACTTCATTAAATATAAAACATCTTCAATTAAAATCATTTTGTAACTGATAGTTCTAATTCTAATGATTTTTCTTTTATTGTTTTGGCTAGAGAGCTTTATAAGGTATTTTGGATCTTCTATCATAAGCCTTGAGCATCTATTATCAAACTATCATTCATGCTCCTAGTTTGTGATTGTAGACGTATCTACAAGAAAGGGGGTTTTCTTTTAAGTATCCACTTCACTTTGGGTTCCTCGTAGATAGATATACTAAACTTACCATTTTGCATTGAGTCATTTAAGGTTCCTTTAGAGACCCAAATCAATTTACGTGGACTATATCTCTTAAACAAACATTTATAAGCAACATGTCCGAGTTTGCAACAAAAGTTGCATTTGGTGCGGGATGATACATGCAAGGTAGGAACTTTAACAAAGGTGGTTGGATTTTGGTGAGAGTTACTCACAAATTTGATTCCGCCTCTTCTATGAATGTGACCCTTATTGGCAATGATCATGTTCAAGGACTTGCTACTAATCTTAAACTTTTCTAGAGTTTCTATGAGTAGCAAGTTTTCCTTCTCAAGTGCCTCTAAGTGTTCACACTTAGTGCATAGAGGCAACGAAGGATTATCATGCTTAAGTTTTTCAAATTCATTATTTAAAAGGGCATGCTCCTTTTTCAAACAATTAAATTTTTTTCTCATTATTCTACATTCATCGAACAAATTATGAAAAGCACTTAAAAGCTCATTAAAAGATCAATTTGCTTCTAATGAACCACTTACCTTATCTCCAATAGCCATTAGTGCATAGTTGGCAATTTCCTTGTTACTTTGTTCTTCATCTTCGAAATCGCTCGAATCATCCCATGTTGCTTTGAGCACCTTCTTCTTCTTTGGTTGTTTCTTCTTCACTTGGGGACATTTGCTTTTGAAATGTCCTGACTTTTTACATTCGTAGTATATAACTTATTTTTTTCTTTGATTTAATTTTATTTTGTGTCATTTTTAGATTTATTTCTTTTTATAAATTTTTTAAACTTTCTTGTCAAGAGTCCCAAGTCATCATCATAGTCCTCATCACTTGAACTTCCTTTCAAGTAGTCTTCATGAGTTCTTTGTGTCATTTCCTTCTTGTTCTTTGGAAGGCTATTCTCAAGCTCTTCATGAGCATTTTAAGTCATCTTATAGGTTATTAATGACCTGATAAGTTCTTCGAGAGGAAAATTATTCAAATCCATGGTCTCTTGAATAACCATTACTTTAAGGTCTAAACTCTTTCGAAGGGATCTTAATATTTTATTAATTAGTTCAAAGTTAGAAAAACTTTAACTAAGCGCTTTTAGACCGTTGATGACATCTATAAACCGAGTGTACCTATCTCCAATGGTCTCAATTGGTTTCATCCTAAACAATTCATAAGTATGGACTAAAAGATTTATTTTAGACTCCTTTACTCTACAAATACCTTCATGAGTAATTTTGAGTATGTGCTATGTTAGGATCAAGAGCGGCACTAAGAGGGGGTGGTGAATTAGTGCAGTAGAAAAATCATCGGTTTTGTAAATTTTTCATTTGTTGAAAACCAATCTTGGAAAGTGGTTGACTTTAGAGTAAATGAACTAGCAAATAACTTAGAAAGTAATGGCAGTAATGAAAAATAGAATGAAAATGAGCACATTAGAATTTATAGTAGTTCGGTCATTGTGACCTACATCCACTTCTGATTCCTCCTCCATCGAGGTCACCGGCATCCATTAATGGTCTTCCTTCAATAGCGAAGACCAACCATCTCTTTATAGTGCTTTCTCCTTTTCACGGGTTTAGGAGATAACCCTTACAAGCCTCACACCTCTCTTGAATGATCACAAGACTTAGAACAGGAGGAGGAGGACTCTTAGCACTTTTACAACACTTTTAACACCCCAAGACTTCACGATATTGTTTACACTTTCCTGCCCTTTCATGTAGAAAAGGGTGGGGTATTTATAGGCCCCAATGGCTTTAAAATTGGAATCGAAAAGTGTCTCATCCCGGATTTTCGGGGTTCTAGCAGTACCACCCCCAGTACTAGGTGGTACCACCGTCTGATTCTCTGACACTAAGCGGTACCACCACCCAGTCTGGCAGTACCACTATCTGACAGAGCTCTCGAAGATTAAGCTTTGACGGTACCACTGCCTAACAAGCGATACCACACTAGTAGGTAATAACTGCCGATGATACCATCACCTAGACCACCTGGGAGATTGCGTCCCAAGCAATGTCACTGTCGGCCCTGGTGGTGCCACCGCTGGCCATGACTTTAGGTGCTAAATGGGCTTATTCAATCAGCCCAATTAAGGGCCTAGTTGGCCCCTAACTAAGTTAGTAGGATTACCTCCCAATCCTAACTCAACTTAAGGTCTAACTATGATAATTAAGATATTTAACAAAGCATTCTTGGTCTGGTTTGTCAATTGTTCTTCCAACGAGCTTTCGATGATCTTCCAGTGAACTTCCGATGATCCCTCGACAATGTTCCGGCAGACTTCCGACAACCTCCTAGACTTCATGATGATCTTCTTAGCGAGTTCCAATGAGCTTCTTTGGCAATCTCTTGGACTTCTCGGTCAATTCCGGTAGAACTTCCGATTAACATCCGGATTTCTAACGAACTCTCGAACTCCCAACAAAATCTCGATCTTGACTCCGGCACAACTTTTGCTTTATGTCTTACCACTATCGTAGTTAATCTTGCACACTTTTCTCAACATATAGATTAGATCAAACAATTTACCAATTGATTTCATCATCAAAATCCAAGATTCAACAATCTCCCCCTTTTTTTATGATAATCAATTGATGATGGAGTTAACCTTAACTCCCCCTATCTATATGCCATACTTGAAAAAAGACAATCTTGAATTCAAGGCTTTTAAATTCAAGCATCAACCCGATAAGTTATATTCATATACACTTATCAACATGCACATCATGATATCAATCATGATTTACCATCTCAAAATACAATACGAAGTATTTATCAATAATGATGTCAAGGCATGACATCCATTATCAAATCCAATATAGAGAAATGATAGACAATCATCATTTTTACATATGATAGAAATTTCAAATATGAAATTTAGCGAGATTCAAGTTTTAATAAAAATGATGATTTATCAACCCGAGGCATAATTCCATTTGTAAATATGAAATAAAGCATGCGAATTTTGACACTTTATCATAATGATTGACATTTATCATTTTTATACGAAATCAAGCATGATACTAGGAATGAAACATTTACAAGTAATCATGCCACATTATTATACGTTTCAAGTAAACATTTGATATTTTTCAAGCAAACATTTGATATTTGTCTAGTATGTATTTGATGATACCAATCATATTTATTCATATTTCAAGCATTTGCAAGACATTCAAGCATTTACTATACAATACATTTTACATATTATTTCAAATATTGAAAATGTCAAGTTGTCATCAATTTGCCACATTTCTCCCCCTTTGTCATCAACAAAAAGTAAAACAATTCAACAATGCAAGTGTGGTAAAAAAAAATTAAGCAAGTTTCATAGCAATTTATCCAAACCATAAAGGAAAATACGTGAAAACTTTCCATGATAACTTTTTTGGACAAGCTAACATTTTTACTTTAGATGTGCAAAAGCTTTTTGGTTTTTTTTAAGATGTGCAAGTTTCTTTCTTCATTTGTCATAATAATAAGAAGAGAAAAAAGGGTAAGGAAAGAATCCATGAAGAACCAATTTCATAAAAGGATTTGAACCAAGTCAAATTCAAAACAAATCATGCTTCAATTTTAACAAAGAGAAGGGATTTATGAAAATGATCAAGATATCCATATGAAATCAAATCCCCATTCTTGTAAGTGATCATCACATACCAAAAATTTATAAAAATTCTTCTTTCATGAGAAGAGTAAGGAAGAATTCATGGGAAAGTAGCATCATATGAAGAATAAAAAGAAATCCATGAATAAAACTTAATCAATCAAATTTGTTTCTTATTAAAAATTCACAAGAATAAAATCCATGAGAGATGCATTTGTCAATGAATTCCATGTGTGAATGCGCTAAGTTATCAAACATCATTAAGTTTGTATAAAATAAATTTGATACCAAGTAGACTGATATTCCAGATTTCATGAAAGCCTTATTTATGAAATAATTTTATAAAAGCTTTAAAAAAAATCGAGAAAGTTCGAAATAGATATACATCAAATTCATACATTTGGACAATTTAACATCCCTAACTCTGCAAATAATCATCATATGAGAAATAATACATCAAGTTGTAAATACCAAAAGTCAAATCTTTTCTTTTATAAACATCATGAGAGGGAAAAACATTCTTGATTAAAAAGAAAACTAAGAAATTTATGTTGAATCTCATATTTTGATGATGAAACCAATCAATGTGTTTATGTATTAATATGCATTTTGAGTGATGCAGGATGCTTCGATTAGGACGAGACAATTAAAGCAGAAAAAATTATGTTGGGCTAGAGGAACATGTCAGAAGATTGAACGTTGGGCCGATGGATCGGTCGACGTATCAACAGAAGGCTTCGGGCCGTGGATTCGGGCATCGAGCCAAGAAGAGCGGATATTGCGCCAAGGATATCGGAGTTGCTGAGTCAATTGGCCGATTGGGCAATAGGCTACAAGAGAGGACGATACGTCGAAGAATCGGACAAAGCATCGAGGGACCAATGACATGCCAGACAACTTGATTAATGCTTAGTATTAATTGTTTAGATCGAAGTGTGTTTTTATATGTGAAGGATTAACTATGAGAGCAAGACATGAAGCAAACTGAAGTCCTGGAGTCAAGGACGTGACATCGTTGGGAGTTCGAGAGTTCATCGGAAGTCCGGACGTTCGTCGGAAGTTCTGGCGGAACCAGCCGAGAAGTCACGAAGCTTGCTAAGAAGCTTTTAAAAATTATGATCATGCTAGTAATTTTGAAAATGATAATGAAAATTACATATTTAATGAAAATGCAAAAATAAAATTGGATCATGCTTACCTTTCTAATGATTTTAGAAATAATCATGAAAAAATGTATATTTTATGACAAACAAACAAAATGATTTTGATTGAAAATATGATATCATGCTTAATGATGATGCATGGCTTTTGTAAGGAAAACTAAGCATGAAAAGTTGATTCACCTAAGAAGAAAAATGCATTACTATAACAAACAAAATGATCTTGATGGAAAATGCTTTATGAAATCAATTTCGATGATGCATAATGATGAAATTATGTAATGAAAATATTAAACATTTTGAAACCATGTTTTGATGTCATGCATAATGATCATGCTTAATAAATTTTGAAATTATGCATGATGATTTTTAAGTAATTTATGGTTTATTGATCTTGATGGTTTTTATGATGAAATTTATTTTTCGATCCTAAACGATTTACGAAATTTTTTTTTTTTTGGCACAAAAAGGACAAAGGCATGCTCGTATGAAACAACTAAATAGAGAAAAGTATTTTTCTTGAAAATTCTTTTTCTCTATCTTATTGACTTTGATGAATCTATTTTATCATCTTTTTATGAATCTCTTGAAAATGATTTTGATTTGATGATTTGAACTTTATCTTGAGTTTTTGATATTTATAACTTGAAATTTACTCTATAAAAATTGAGATCTTTTATCAATATTTCTTTTTGCCATCTACCACCTAAATGAATCATGATTTTTCGAAACCACAATTTTTTTTATTCATAATGAATTGAGAAATTTTATATGCTTGAATTAATATCTTATTCTCCTATAAGATTGAATGAATTTTATCTATTTCATGATCTCCTAAGAATTCTTTATGTTATTTATTTAATAGGAGATTTGTTAAAATGAATCACGGTTTCTCTTGATTTTTTTTTGAATTATAATTTTTATGATTCATAATGAATTAAGAGATATTATACATGAATCAAGATCGTTTATGTGTTCTCTCATGACATCTCTTAAGGCTTATGACTTGAATTTTATTATGTAAAATTCTTTGAATTTATGAAGTATATCTCATCACCAAGTTCTTTTTTATATTCCCTATGTGATGATATGAATACATGAAATATTCATTAATTTGTTTTGATATATACAAATAAGAAGTTTTGATCATGAATGGTAGGATGTAATTTGATAAAATTAATACCATCATAATGTGAAATAAATGATGATTTAGAATCACGCATGTAATGATGATTTGGAATTATGCATGCAATACTTTAACTTATGATAATGATGCATGCAATGATGAAATATTCATGATAAAATAATTGTTTTGACATTCATGACTTGAATTTTCATCTATGCTATTTACCTTTGTCATAATTTGAAAATTGATGTAATGGGTCTTCCCTTCTTTTTGACAATGACAAAGGGGAGATAGCTAGCTTGCACAATTCAAGAAGAAAGCAAAAAATATTACACTTCTCAAAAGAGAAGAAATTGCTATCTTGAACATCACCGTGAATTGCTAGCTTGAAATCTCAAGAAAATGCAAAAATATGCTATCTTGCCTATCTCAAGATGCTAAACATGCTAAACTTGCACTTTGCAATGGAAGCAAAATTGCGAGCTCAAACATTGCAAAGGAAGCAAAATTTTGTTGGCTTGCAACTTGCATATTTCAAGAAGCAAGAGTCGCTTTCTTGAATATCTCAAAACTGCTAGCTTGCATGTTCTAAAATGTTATAAAATTGGCTAACTTGTATGTTGTAGAACTTGCTAAATTTTCTAGCTTAAAAAATTGCATGATGGTAGAACTTAAAGATTTTTCATGCAACGATTCAAACTTATATCACAAACACTTTGATTGTGGCACTTCTCCTTTTTATTGATGACAAAGGGGGAGAAGTATGTTGATTATATGTCATGATTTTATCTTGACATATTTACTTGAATTTTTGAATCCAAGAGTTTCTATCAATATGGCATATTGATAGGGGGAGTTTGTTTAAACTCCGGGAGTTAAGGTTAACTTCGTCGTCGATTGGTTGTCATCATCAAAAAGGGGGAGATTGTTGAACCTCGGATTTTGATGATGAAACCAATCAATATGTGTTTATATTTTAATTTATGTTTTGAGTGATGCATGATGCTTTGATCGGGATGAGACAATTAAAGTAGGAAAAATCATGTTGGGCTGGAGGAATATGTTAGAAGATTGGACGTCGGGCTGGTGGATCGATCGATGTTTTGACATAAAGGCGGTTAGGATCAAGAGCACTAAGAGGGGGGGGAATTAGTGCAGCGGAAAAAACTTTCAACGTTTAAAACTGCGTTAAATGCGACAAAGCTGATTTCATTGAAAAAAGTTGATTAAGTAAATTTCTTTAACTTAAGATTAGGCAAGAAGTAGTTAAAATAAATTTGTTAAGGCAGTTTGCAGTTGTGATGGAAATCAGAATGTAAGCAAACTAAAATATGATGTTAAATCTGAGAAAAGTGATTTACATTATAAACACGATTGAAAAATATTGAGCTTGGAAACATAATCGTAAAAAGCAAAAAGGCAGTAAGCTATGAAGGAGGTTTGCAGTAAGGATAATTAGCTCAAAGTAAATGTAAACCAGAGAAGGCGGGGAGTTCTGATGGTTTGGTCAATCGTGACCTACATCCACTCCTCCGATTCCTCTTCCAAAAGAGGCCACAGGCATCCACTAACAATCTTCCTTTACTACTAAGATCAACCTCCTTCTTACACCCCTCTTCTCCTTTTACTGGGTTTAGGAGACAACCCTTACAAGCACTCACTCTCCTCTCTTAAACAGAATTCTAACACTTAAGCTAGAGATTGCAGTAGTGTTTTCTCTCTTTTAATCTCTCTGTGCTTGTGTCTTTTACGTAGGGATTGGAGGGGTATTTATAGGCTCCAAACCAGTTTGAATTTGGAGCTCAAATCTCTCATCTCCCGAATTGAAGTGCGGCGGTTGCACCTGCTTTGTGAGGCTCAAGATCGAGCCTCTAGGCGGTGCCACCGCTTGTTGGGGGCGGTTGCACCGCCTCGGGCAGAGTTCGGAGACCGAGAGCTTTCGGTGGTGCCACCGCCGGACTAGGGGTGGTTACACGCCCGGCCCGAGCTTCGGAGAGGCCGAGCTCGGGCGATTGCACCATCATCAAAGCGGTTGTGCTAGTCATAGGTGCCTAGCAAGCCAATCACGTGAGTGATGGCACGTGTGACTTGATACAGAATCTTTTTGCTTATTATATTTTTTGGCGTATATCACTTTATAACTATTGAATAAATGCATATATATATTGTGATCTCCTAGGATTTGTGCAATGGGAATCGGATCGTGATGAGATCACGATAATGAGATCGATTGACCTTTAAACACATATCCTAAATAATCCCGGTCATAGGTTACTCGAGAGGGACATCGTGATAACTGGATAGGCCCGGTGTGTGTTGTATACTCGTCCATTTGATGGATGCAGGTGGTCTCATACTCTTTGGTGTAGGGACACTAGGGATACAAGAGCAGTGCTTATTGGAGAATGAGTTCACTGATTGATCCGCTTTACGGAATGCTGGATGGTTGATGATGCCTTATTGTCAAACAGCGATTATGTAGTCCTAGTGGTGTATCTGGTCCTTAGACTTGAGACACCAAGGATGTCTGTATGAGTGCTCCACTCTTTGATACCAGACTTATAGGTTTGGCTGTCCCGGATCTAGTAAAGCTGGTCATTGGGAGTGGTAGTCGACCCTTCGAGGGGCTATTGAGTGTCGATAGAGGATCATCCACTCTCGGCGTCATGAGAGGAATATCCCATGTGTTCTTGCTCGAGACAAATCCACGGCCAGGGGTCATTCGGGTTGAGAGAAAAGAGTTCTCAGAGAAATCCGATTAGAGCAAGACTTCGAGTAGAAACCGTATGGGTCTGACAACACCATGCTCGATATATACGGTCTCTGGGATATTAGATGGATGAGGGACTATAGGTACATGGTAACGAGGACAGACAGGTCCAATGGATTGGATTCCCCTGTATTCGTCTGGGACTACGGGTAGTGGCCTAGTACGTCCGTGAGTCGATGAGTCGGTGAATTATTACAGAGATAATAATTCACTGAGTTAGAAGGAGTTCGACAGGTATGACTCACGGCCAGCTCGATATTGGGCCTAGAGGGTCACACACATATATGGTAGGCATTGCGATGAGTAGAGGTTCGGATATGAGATATCCGGCGAGAGCCCTTTGTCTTATTGGATGCAGATCCAATACCCACTAGGGAAGGACCCATTAGGGTTTGACACGGATCTCTATAAATAGGAGGGATTCACAGCCTCATAGGCTAGAGTCTTTGCTTGCCCTTCCTATTCTCCTCTCCCTCTCCACCTCGAGGCTTGGAGTTTTGAGGAGGGTCGTCGCAAACCTGTTTGTGTGGATCACCGCTAGAGAGGAGGGCGCTTGACCTCCTTCACCCTCCTAAGGATCTACAAAGGAAACAGGGGATATCTGATCTCCCTAGGTAACACAATCTCTATCTGGGGTTTTATGTTTTGTAGATTTTTTACGCACCAATCTTAATCGAATTTACGATGAACATCTTTTTTTGGGAATCGGGATTTTTGTTTTCTTGTTCTTCCATTGCATATGATGTCGCCCCAATGATTTCCCAACAGTGGTATCGAGCCATGTTGTTCGTGCGAATGATTGGTTTTGAACTGCGTGTGTTGTGTTTAGGAAGAATATTGACGTCAAAATCGTTGACGCCAAAAAGCGAGGAAGGGCAGCGGTTGTTGCCCTCGATCTGTGTCGTCAGACCACCCGGCAGCAGCAACCGCAAGTCGTGAACCGAGGCCACAGCCCCGACGATGCATGGCGATGTGCCTGCAGCAGCCGAAACCGGCGGTCTGCTTGTAGCAGGCTTCGCGGTCGGCGGGGCTGGCAGCCCAGCGGTAGAAGGCCCTCTGACCGCCAGACCCTGGGCAGAGGCGAGAACGGGCAGCAGGCGTGGGCTGAGGCACCCAGAGGGCAGCAGCGCCAGCCGGTGGCTGCTCCCACTAACAAAAACCTGCCTGGGGCGGCCAGCCAGACGAGGCAACACCGCCTGTGGGTGCTGCCTCATGGATGAGAACTCGCCAGCGGGGCGGCGGCCCCCCCACCTGAATGGGCAACAGCCAGCGTGCAGCTTGTTGTAAGGCGAGGGCACTGCCCTCGCCCTCGCCGCACAGGCCGCCGCCAACAGGGTGGCGGCGACGGCATTAGTAGAGGGAATTAGGGTTTTGGGCAAAAGGACAGTTTTGCCCCTATGAATTTGAGAAATTCCAGTTTCTGTCTTTTGTCCAAATTACGAAAAAAAACCTTAGGAATTGAGAAATTCCCTACATGTCCTTGATTTCAGAAAAATATTAATTAATTAAAAGGTTTAGTTGATTATTATTTTTTATTATTATCTAGTAGTCCTACATGATGATGATTATTTATACATGTGATGTATAATGTGTGGACGGATGATCATGAACTGTGTGATGTGTGTACTTATGATTATTATTATTGAGGTCTGCAAACCTCCATTATATTTCTCGTTTATTGTCGGGCCTGCGTGCCTATGATTAAGTTGTAATCACATGAGGAGGCGGCTTGAGGGCGTGGATCTGATAAGCGGGACCCAGACGGACGACGATCGTGATGCATGGAGATGCATCAAGATGTCGACGGAACCGACGAGGGGCGAGATGGACGATCGCAAAGGGCATGGAGATGCACCGTTGCACACATAGATCTTGATGTGAGTGATTAGGCCCCTCGCGGCTCGGGCCTAATCATATTAGGTTGTGGTCCATGATCATCCGATGTGATTGCTTATACACATACTAGATATGTATATATATTTGCATGCGATGTAGATATATATTAAATATGTATATGTGACACATGTCATATTAGGAGACCAAATTATAGAAACATCTCTCGATAATATTAAGTTCGGTAAACATGAGGCAATTAGATTGACCCGTGGCCTTCCATCGTTATGGTAGGAATCGATTCCCCGTGGTTGAGTTGGTCGAGTCCCTCGAGACTCACCTATATCGCGATTAAGCTATCTTGCTTACGACATAGAGATGTCACCGGTGACCTGAGGACATGGTATGCTTGGTCGAGTCCCTCGAGGGTATTTCATCAAATCGACTCATCTTATAACGAAGGTGTTGAATTAACCGAGCATCATGGTTGGTCGAGTCCCCTGAGGCCATGGTGATTCGGAGGCCGAATAGGGGCCAAGGAATCACAAGGAGTTGTGATCGGCAAGAGTTACCTACCTTTTTAGGCTTAGTGTGATTGGTCGAGTCCCTCGAGGTTACACTAAAACGCCTGATTGGATCCCGATCCCCACTAGAAGTCTGTTTGGAGACTTTTCGTTTCCGTCTTTGAGGGTGTCGCGTGACTCGTTAGTAAAATAGTGGGAGCATATTAAGATAGAAGTCCATATCTTGATAGTTTATTTCTTGCAAAATCTGCATGTTATTCATTTCTGCTACATCTTTATTTTCAGAAAATGTAAACTTTCAAAATCCCGTGCATTGGCATACTTGATGTCAACCGCCGTCTTGGTCCAAATTATCTGGATTGGCTCCGTAACTTGAGAATTGTTCTCCTGCGGAGAGAAAATCGTGTAATGCGTCCTTGATACAGTGATGCCTACGCCCGAAGAAGGGGCAAGCGAGGATGAGATCGCCTTCATTCACGAAGAAATGCTTGATGACTCCACTCTTGCTTTCGATGCTATATGTTGGTCTCTATGACTCCAGAGTTACAGAGACAACATGAAAAGTTGGATGCCGATCCATTCTCCTACATGTCCAAAATTGTTTGAGGAATAGGGAAGGACTCAACGATATGAGATATCCAAGAACCTTTTCCGCTAGGATGGACCGAGGGACACCGGTTGAACCATGTCCTAAAGATGATTGAGTGGATAGAGAAACTCACAGGTCTAGGAATGGTCCTAGAGGATAACTTGTGTGTGGATATTGTGCTTCAGTCCCTACCATATTCCTTTTCACAGTTCATAATGAATTTTAATATGAACAAGCTTGAGGTGACTCTCCCAGAGCTCCTCAATATGTTGAGGGACCTTGAGAGATTACTATTAAGAAAGAGAAGCCGAGTTCTCTACACTTGGTGAGACCGAAAAGAAAAGGAACCGAAAAGGTCCCTTAAGAAGGGAAAGGGCAAGGGCAAACAAGGTAAAAGCAAAGGTTGCTAAGAAAAGACCCAACAAAGGACAAAGGCCAGTGCTTCCACTGTGGTAAAGATGGGCATTGGAAGAGAAACTGCAAAGACTACCTTGCAGAAAGAGAAAAGAAACAAAAGCTTGATGAAGCTTGAGTACATTAATGATCGGTCTCCATTTGTCGACTCTTATGATAACACATGGGTATTGGATACCGGTAGTGCTTATCATATATGCAATCGTTACGGAGTTCGGCAAGGCCTAGGAGACTTCTGAGAGAGGCGAGATGGACCTCAAGATGGGTAATGGAGCAAAAGTTGCTTTATTATTAGTTGGCGGCAGGTCGCCCTACATCCCCTAGTGGAGCTTTTATTGCATTAGATGCATGTTATTTTGTTCCTTCTATTATCAAAAACATTATCTCCATTTCATGTTTAACAGTTAGTGGATATAAATTTGTTTTTTAGAACAATGGTTGTCCGATATTATTAGATGATAAGATCATCACGAAAGGAACATTGCATAATGGTTTATTTATGTTAGACACCACTCCACATATCATGAATGTAAATGTGTCCAAAAGGAAACGAGATGAGTTGAACAGAGCATACCTGTGGCATTGTAGGCTAGGTCACATCCATGAAAGAAGGATTCAAAAGTTGCTAAATGATGGATATCTAGATCCATTCGACTATATGTCATATACAACTTGTGAGCCTTGCATTCGTGGAAAACTGACCAAATCTCCATTTAGTAGAACTGGAGAGAGAGCCAATGAGTTGTTGGAACTCATACATAGTGATGTATGTAGACCCATGTCAACGATGCCATTGGAGGTTACTCCTACTTCATTACATTTATTGATGATTTCTCAAGGTATGGATATGTGTACTTAATGAAGTACAAGTCCGAGACCTTTGAGAAATTTAGAGAGTATAAGAATGAGGTGGAGAACCCGGACCGAAAAGAGTATCAAAACTCTTGATCGGATCGAGGAGGTGAATTCTTAAATGTGAGAGTTTACTCAGTTCCTCAAGGACCATGGGATATTATCCCGATGGACACCTCCTTATACACCTCAGCTCAATGGTGTCTCCGAAAAGGAGAAATCATATGCTATTAGACATGGTACGATCCATGATGAGTTTGTTGACCTACCCATCTCATTCCTGGGGATATGCCCTAGAAACCGCAACTTACCTTCTCCAACAGAGTTCCAACTAAAGTCGGTAGTGTCTACACCATTTGAGATATGGAAGGGAAGAAGCTGATCTTAAGGTTGTTAAGATCTGGGGCTGCCCTGCCCATGTTAGAAGACACAACCCCGATAAGTTAGAATCAAGGACAGAGCGATGCAAATTTGTGGGATATCCCAAGGAAACTTGTGGGTATTATTTCTATCATCTCGAGGACCAAAAGGTCTTTGTAGCTAAGAGAGTGGGAGAATGATAGAATTGAAGGAACACATTCTTGACGGAGACAGTGGGAGAATGATAGAATTGAGCGAGGTTGGAGAACCAAGCTCAAGCACCACTCTACAGCCCGAGTCTGTTCAGGTACCTAATACACAAGTATCAACTTTATGCAGGTCTGATAGAGTATCCCATCCTCCTGAGAGATATGTGGGACATATTAGAGCAGAGGATGTAGGGGATATTGATCCTCAGACCTACGAGGAGTCTATTATGAGTATAGACTCCGGGAAGTGGAAAGAAGCCATGAATTCTGAGATGGATTCTATGTACTCCAATAAGGTTTGAAACCTAGTTGATGCGCCCGAAGGTATTGTACCCATCGGTTGCAAGTGGATCTTTAAGAAAAAGATCGGAGTAGATGGAAAGGTAGAGACCAATAAAGCAAGGCTAGTGGCTAAGGGGTATCGTCAAAGGCAAGGTGTTGACTATGACGAAACTTTCTCACCCGTAGCAATGCTAAAATCCATCAGAATTCTATTAGCTATTGCAGCACACTATGATTATGAGATTTGACAGATGGATGTGAAAACCGCATTCCTCAACGGGAACTCGAGGAGGAGGTGTATATGATGCAACCTGAGGGATTCGTATCCAAGAACTACCCAGATAAGGTGTGTAGGTTGCTTAGATCCATTTATGGAGTAAAGCAAGCTTCCCGAAGTTGGCACATAAGATTTGATGAGGCAATTAGATCTTATGACTTCGTTAAGAACGAAGATGAGCCTTGTGTATACAGAAAGGTAAGTGGGAGCGCTATCACCTTTTTGGTATTATATGTGGATGACATCCTCATCATTGGGAATGACATAGGAATGCTGTCCACAGTAAAGGCTTGGTTATCTAGACACTTCTCCATGAAGGACTTAGGGGAAGCATCTTATATCTTGGGGATTAGAATCTATAGAGATAGATCTAAGAGGATGCTTGGCTTGTCCCAGTCCAGGTATATAGAAACTATTGTCAAAAGGTTTGGCATGGAAAATTCCAAGAGTGGTCTCATACCGATGAGACATGGGATATCGCTTTCTACGAGTATGTCCCCAAAGACTCCAGAAGAAAGGGCGAACATGGATATGATACCTTATGCCTCAGCAATAGGGTCTATCATGTATGCCATGCTATGTCTTGGGCCTGATATAGCATGCCTCGAGTGTCACGAAAGGTATCAAGCGGATCCGGGCTTGGAGCACTTGAAAGTAGTAAAGTGTATCCTTAAGTACTTGAGAAGGACTAAGGATCTTTTACTACTATATGGAGGTAATAGCCTTAAGGTTGAAGGCTACACTAACTCAAGTTTTCAGTTTGATGTCGATGATAGCAAGTCAATTCGGGGTATGTGTACACCTTGAATGGAGGAGCAGTGTCTTTGGAAGAGTTCCAAGCAATATACCACTGCTTGACTTCGACCACGAGGCGGAGTACATTGCTGCATCGGATGCAGCAAAAGGAGGAGTCCGGGTGAAGAAGTTATCACAGATTTGGGAGTCGATCTGAGATAGCGACAAGTCGACTTCCTTATATTGCGACAACTATGGGGTGATTACTCAAATAAGGGGAACCCGGGTCTCATCGAAAGTGTTCCGAGGAGGTTCCAACTTATAAGAGAGATCGTAACTTTGGAGATGTAGCAGTGGAAAAGAGTTCCATCCGAAGATAACATTGCAGATCCACGACAAATGCCGTTGTCTCATTTTGTCTTTGAGCGTCCGCGAGGTCCGATGGGGATCAGACATATAGGTGATTGGCTTTAGGTCAAGTGGGGAGATTGCTAGTCATAGGTGCCCGAAAAAGCCAATCACGTGAGTGATGGCACGTGTGACTTGATACAGAATCTTTTTTTTATTATATTTTTTTTTTGGCGTATATCACTTTATAACTATTGCATAAATGCATATATATTGTGATGTCCTTGGATTTGTGCAATGGGAATCGGATCGTGATGAGATCACGATAATGAGATCGATTCACCTTTAAACACATATCCTAAATAATCCCGGTCATAGGTTACTTTCGAGAGGGACATCGTGATAACGGATAGACTGGTGTCTTTGTATACTAGTCCATATGATGGATGCAAATGGTCTCATAGCTGCTTCGTGTAGAGACACTAGGGATACGATGCAGTGCTTATTGGAGAATGAGTTCACTGATTGATCCGCTTGGAATGCTTGGATGGTTGATGATGCCTTATTGTCGACAAATGATTCCGTGAGTCCTAGTGGTGTATCTGGTCCTTAGACTTGAGACACCAAGGATGTCTGTATGAGTGCTCCACTCTTTGATACCGAACTTATAGGTTTGGTTGTCCCAGATCTAGTACTGATTGGTCATTGGGGAGTGGTAGTCGACCTTACGAGGGCTATTGAGTGTCGATAGAGGATCATCCACTCTCGTCATGAGAGAAATATCCCATGTGTTCTTGCTCGGACAAATCCCTGGCCGGGTCATTGGGGTTGAGAGAAAAAGAGTTCTCCGGGAGAATCCGATTAGAGCGAGACTTCGGTAGAAACCGTATGGGTCCGACAACACTATGCTTTCGATATCTGGTCTCGGGATATTAGATGGATGAGGGACTATAGGTACATGGTAATCGAGGACGCAGGTCCAATGGATTGGATTCCCAGAGTATCGTGGGGGACTACATGTAGTGGCCTAGTACGTCCGTAGTCGATGAGTCGAAGTGAATTATTACAGAGATAATAATTCACCCGAGTTAGAAGGAGTTCGACGAGTATGACTCACGGCCAGCTTCGATATTGGGCCTAGAGGGTCACACACATATGGTAGGCATTGCGATGAGTAGAGGTTGGGATATGAGATATCCGGACGAGCCCTGTCTTATTGGATGCAGATCCAATACCCACTAGGGAAGGACCCATTAGGGTTTAACAGGGATCTCTATAAATAGGAGGGGATTCACAGCCTCCACGGGCTAGAGTCTTTGCTTGCCCTTCCTATTCTCCTCTCCCTCTCCACCTCGAGAGGCCCGGAGTTTTGAGGAGGGTCGTCGCAAACCCTGCTGTGTGGATCACCGCTAGAGAGGAGGGCACGCTTGACCTCCTTCACCCTCTCCTAGGATTTGCAAGAAACAGGGGATATACGATCTCCCTAGGTAACACAATCTCTATACGCAGTTTTGTGTTTTGCGGATTTTTACGCACCAATCTTCGCACGACGACGAACATCTTTTTGGGAATCGGGGATTTTTTTTTTCTTGTTTTTCCGCTGCACATATGATGTCGCTCCCCATGATTTCCCAACAGGTTGCACCGCCCATTCTCGCTCAGAGACTGAGCTCTGGCGGTGCCACCGCTTGCCTGGGGCGGTTGCACCGCCCAGCTTCGCTGGGAGAACCTCTCCTGGGCGGTGCCACCGCCGACACTATTTCAGCTCACTGGTTGGGCTCCAATCTTGGCCCAAACCAGTCCGAACTTGGGCCCAATTGGCCCCTACTTGGGTTATAGGATTAACACCTAATCCTAACCCTAATTAACGTACGAACTATGAATTTAAAGACATTTTCTAAGCTATTACAAAGTCCATGAAGTCAAGACTTCTTCGAGAAGCTTAAGGCAAACTTCCGGTACGGTCTTCCTGATGAACTCTGGAAACCATTCTACTGGACTCCCGGTAAGCTCCTAGACTTCAATTTGATTTGATCTTAGCGAGTTCCAACGAGCTTCTTCGACAAGCTCGATCTTTCTCCGGCGCCCCCCTTGAACTTCAATGAACCTTCCGTGAGCTTCAAAAAACCCTTGACAAGCTCCCAACTCATTCTCTGGCTAGTTCGGTGGCGTTCCCGACGAGCCTTGGACTTCCGTCCGAACTCTCGAACTTCATAATCGAATCCTTTCGTGCTTTGACTCGATACTTTATTTCGCTTTATGTCTTCATCGTTATCATAGTTAATCTTGCACAATTAAAATAAAACTTCGATCGAGACAATTAATCCTAAGCAATTAAATCAGTTGTCCGGCATGTCATTGGTCCCTCGACACTTCGTCCGATTCTTTGGCGCATCATCCTCTCCTACAGCCTATTGCTCAATCGGCCAGTTGACTCTGCAACTCTGATATCCTTAGCGCAATACCCGCTCTTCTTGGCCCGATGCCCAAGTCCACGGCCCGAAGCCTTTTGTCGATACGTCAACCGATCCATCAGCTCGACGTCCAATCTTCTGACATGTTTCTCCGGCACAACATGATTTTTCCTGCTTTAATTGTCTCATCCTGATCGAAGCATCCTACGTCACTCAAAATACAGATTAAAACATAAACACAATTATCAATTGGTTTCATCATCAAAATATGAGATTCAATAATCTCCCCCTTTTTAATGATGATAACCAATTGATGACGGAGTTAAACTTAATTCCCGGAGTTTAAACAAACTCCCCCTATCAGTATGCCATATTGATAGAACCTTGAATTCAAACTGAATTCAAGTCATTGCAATATTCATCATAAATACTTGCAACACATCATCATGAACTTATGCATAAACTTATGCATAGCATGTCATGACATCAACATACTTCTCCCCCTTTGTCATCAACAAAAAGGAGAAGTACCACAATCAAGTGTTTGGAATATTAGTTCAACTTATTGCATGAAAAACATAATATCAAGTTTTATCATCATACAGTTTTGAAGCCAGAAAATTTAGCAAGTATTACATCATGCTTAGAACATTTAAGCTATCAAGTTTCAGATATGCAAGTTTTACAGCATACAAGATAGCACTTTTGGTAATGTTCAAGATAGCAAGTTCTACATCATGCAAGCTAGCAATATTATAACATTTTAGAACATGCAAGCTAGCAGTTTTGAGATGTTCAAGAAAGCAACTCTTGCTTCTTGAGATATGCAAATTTGTCAAGTTTTGCTAGATGTGTAAGTTAGCATTTTTGCCTCTTGAGATAGGCAAGATAGCACATTTGCTTCTTTTGAGATAGCAACTTTTTGCTTCTCTTTAGACCACAAGCTAGCAATTTTTACGATATACAAGTTTCACAATATATAAGCTAGTAAAAATTTTGAAAGCAAATGCATGATAGCTTTCTTGTGTAAGCTCATGATTCTTGCTGCCCATTACAATGTGCAAGTTGCAAGTTTTGCTTCTTGAGATAGGCAAGATAGCACTTTTGCAATTTTTGTTTCTTAAGATAGGCAAGCTTGTGATGTTCAAGATAACAAGCTCTTTCTTCTCTTTTGAGAAGTGGCATTTTTGCTTTCTTTGCAAAGTGCAAGCTAGCAAAATGCTAAACTAGCAAGAGATAATGTTTTACATGAGGCAAGCAAACAATTTGGCAAATGTTACATTTGCATCTTCTCTTTTGAGAAGTGCAATTTTTGCTTTCAACTTGAATTGTGCAAGCTAGTTAGTTTGCCTCTTTTCATGATGTTCACGCTAGAAATTCTTGCTCCCCCTTTGTCATTGTCAAAAACAAGGGAAGACCTGATAAGACCCTAAAGTCTTATCATCGAAGAAAGAGGAGAAATGGGGATGATAATGATCGCTTCGAGGGGATCGGCCTCCTTGATCGCTTCGAGGGGATCGACCCTCCTTGATCACTTCGAGGGGATCGACTCTCCTTGATCACTTCGAGGGGATCGGCCTCCTAGGGTTTGTCAAAAGACATAATAGTATTTTTCATAGATTATTGAAAAAAAGCAGTTACATCCCTATTTATAGAGTTCCACCCAGAGTCCATCAGGACTTGAACTTTAATAATAAATAAATATTAAATAAACCTCTACTTGACTCTAACTGAACCAAACTGACTCAATAAACAACTAGACCAAACATACTCAATAAACAATATTCAAAAGCTCAGAAAAAGGGTCCTAACAATTCCTCCCTCTTCAAATCAGCCTTGTCCTCAAAATGGAAAAAGATCAATCTCGGGGAGCTTATCTTTCAAACTTCCGCCATAGACTATCTGCAACGCATCACAACCCATTGATCAAGTAAGTATGGTCTCCACTTTTTTTGATAGTGTAAGCAACAGGTCGATCTTTCAGTTTAGTAATCGTTGCATGAAACTTACGCCCCAGATAATCAATTTAATCTTTGAACCTTTGCTATCACAAGTGAAAATCCGTCCATCAATGATCTTTACTTGAATCTGTCATAGTCTTCAATGTGGTGGGTCAATCGATCAATAGTCTCACTGTCCATAAAATTGTTAGTGCTACTAGTATCAATCAAAAGTATAATAGGCCGATGCTCTAGAGTTCCAGCAACTTCCATAGTTTGCGGGTTAGAGTAGTCGGTTAATGTATGCATTGTATGTATGGTAGGTTCAACGTCTTCATTAGAATTTATACCTTCATGATCGGAGTCCAACTCTTCTGCTTTCGGTTCCTCTCCAATTGGCTCAATCATCATATGTTGCCCTTGTTTACATTGGTGCTCCATACTCCACTTTTCATCATAGTACAAACCCTTTGCTGATCTTTCCTTGCTAATTTTTTTCTCATGTAGATTTGCAAATGAGATCGCAGCTATCATAGTGCGGGGTTGACGAGACTTAACTTCACACTGGATCTCTGGAATAAGCCCTTCAATAAATGTATCCAGAAGTTGTCGGTCTGACCAATCTCTAGCTTGATGTGATAATTTTTCAAACCTACTATGATATTCCAACACTGTAGAAGTCTGACAAATTTTGGCAAGCTGTTCATCCACCTTCATGTACGAGTAGATTGTGTCACAATCTTGGAGCCCTTTTCTAGTATTTCCAGATCTATGCAATATAGAACTTGAGCTCCCACCTTGTTGAAAGTTACTAAGGCTCCCCAGTAAGTCCTTTTTGAAATCATTAAGTACTTCTTGTAACCGGTTCTCAATTCTAATTTCCAATGCTTCCATTTGTGCTTTCACTGAGTCATCGGCGGCCATTTCGTAAGACTGCAAATCTGTAATCTCAACACCTGTTTTTGGCATCGGTCAAGGGCATCAATCACTGCCCTATTCGGTGCTGCTGTTGTGACGTAGTCGGTGGTAACACTATGGGAATGAAGGGTTGCTGCGAGGATGCAGGGATGTAGCTGCGGTCGCCGCGTGGGAGGCAGCGATGCTTGTTGCGGTCGCTGCGTAGAGGGATCGAGGCAAGGCAGCGTACTTGCTGTGGTTGCTGCGTTCGCTGTTGGAGGGTGGCTGCTGCAGAATGAGGGGTTGGTCATTGGTCGGAAGCGACGACGGTGGTTACAATCGGCAGCTACGGTAGCAGAGAGTGCCACTATTTTTGTTGCTGCGTACTCTGTTTTTGTCGCACCCGAATGAGTTGGCCAACAGGATCACCAGCGGTTGAGGAGAAGGCTGCGGTGGCTGGCAGCAGCAGTGATCATTGGCCGGAGTGCAGCGTTGGCGATGGAGAAAAAGGCAGCGAGCGTCGTCGCTGGCCGAGAAGCTGCGATGCTGGAGATGGGAAACAGTATGCTCTATTTCTATCGCACCACAGCCGGAGACGCTGGCGATGCTGGCAACGGCGGTGCGGCGCTGATCGTGCGGCCGAGAAGCAGCGGCAGCGGTGGAGAAGGAGGAGCCGGCGCTGTCACGGTTGGGAACAAGGGCAACCTGTGAGTTGCCCTGTTTCTGGCACTACGGATGCAGAGCAAGGAGGATCGGCTGCTGGGAGGCGTGCGGCGGTCGTCGCACGGTGGCCCGCAGCGGTGATGGGTCGGCTGGGCGGCGATGGCGCTGGAGGGGAAGAGGAGTGCTGGAGGTGGCGCGGCTGGTGGAGGCGCGGCTGCGATCGACGAGGGGCTGCGGCAACAGAGGAACTCTGTTTCTGCAACCGTTGCAACGAGGGGCTGCGGCAACCGACGGCTGCGACCCCAGGGGGGGCACGGCTAGGGTTGCGGCTGGGAGGCGGGCGGCGGTGATTGATCGGCCAGGATGCAACGCCGACGGTGGAAAGGAGGCAGCAAGGAAGGGCGCGGCCTGCCGGAGAGCAGGGGCGGCGATGGGCTGGCCGCAAGCAGAGGAAGCAGGGATGCGTGGCTGCGGCTGCTTTCTCTCTTCCTTTACTTCTATTTTTTTATTTTTTTATTTTTGTTACGTTGCAGCGAGAATGCCAAGGATCGCAGCTCTGATACCAATTGATAAGACCCTAAAGTCTTATCATCGAAGAAAGAGGAGAAATAGGGATGATAATGATCGCTTCGAGGGGATCGGCCTCCTTGATCACTTCGAGGGGATCGACCCTCCTTGATCACTTCGAGGGGATCGACCCTCCTTGATCACTTCGAGGGGATCGGCCTCCTAGGGTTTGTCAAAAGACAGAATAGTATTTTTCATAGATTATTGAAAAAAAGCAGTTACATCCCTATTTATAGAGTTCCACCCAGAGTCCATCAGGACTTGAACTCTAATAATAAATAAATATTAAATAAACCTCTACTTGACTCTAACTGAACCAAACTGACTCAATAAACAACTAGACCAAACATACTCAATAAACATTATTCAAAAGCTCAGAAAAAGGGTCCTAACAAGACCCTTATATCAATTTTCATATTATGACAAAGGTAAGTATCAATCTTATTTGTGCATCATTATATATTCAAATTAAAACATACATAATTTCAAAAACCTTATTTTTCCTGTACGACACCGAAAAATAAATCAATCATCATTAATGGGCATATCATACATGATACTCAAACATTAAAATTTTGAAGCATTTATCAACATGTTGATCATGATACCAAACATTCATCATTTAAAGCATTCATGATACACATCATATGCAATACATCATGTATATCATTATCATAAGTATTGCATACATCATTTTAACTTCATGAATATTTCATCATTGCATGCATCATACCAAAACATTTCAAGCCATGCAACCCATAAATACAAAGAAATCATGTCATGAAGGATAAAATCATTTGAATACCAAAAGACATGATTAATATAGTAAATATCTTCTTTAAATAAAATATCAAGAAGAATCATAGGAGTACAAAGAAGAGATCTTGTTTTAAAAGAAAATCAAGTAATAACTCCAAGAACTCACAAGGAAAAATTATGATTCATTTAGAAAATCTCCTCTCAAGAGAATATCAAGTAAAATCATAGAAGATTGATTAATGAGAAATTTTGATTTATAATAAAATCTCATGTATCGAATGTCGAGAAATCAAAATGATGATTTATATAAAAAATATCACAAGTTGTATTTAAGAGAAAAATCATCATTCATTTTCAACTCATTCAATTTGTCACATCAATATTTCTTAGATATGCATGATACAAATCTTCAACATATAACATGCATAAATTCAAAAAATTGAAAGGAGAAGGGAAGAATTCAAAGGTACGAAGATTTCAACCATCTCATAAACAAATGTAAGACCAAGTCATGAATCCAAAATTCCATGAAACAAAATGATCATCAAAGATAATCTCATGTTATTCCAAGAAATCAATATCATGATTTTGATAAAACTCATTTCAAATTTAAATCATCAAAATCACTTTTATGGTTTACAAAATTCATAACATAGGTAGATTCATGATTTCATTGATAATATATTTTCTCCCTTTTTCAAGTATTTAATTTCATGTTAGCATGCCTTTTCATTTATGTTAAATAAAAACATGCATCAACATTTAGGATCGAAAAATGAATTTCATCATAGAACCATCAAGATCAATAGATTTTCAAAAATGAATTGTTATGGTCAAGAAAATCCGAAAATGAAATTTAACACTTTCATCATTCGGACATGGTTTTGCCATATACACTTATGAGAATAACACATGCTTATCATCATGTATAACTTAAAATCTCATGCATAAAATTGTCAATCATTGTATCAAAATTATTTAATATTTTCATTATGCATTACTTCAAATCAAACATGATTTCATTCAACAATGTTAATCAAACATGATACAAATTATGATTTCATATTTTCAATCAAAATCATTTTGTTTGTTTATCATAAAATATGCAATGTTATCATTTTCGAAATTACTAGCATGATCATAATTTTTGTATTTTTATTTTTAAACATGTAATTTTCAAGAAAATTAATTCTAAACTAAAAAAGAAAATACATCATGAAAGCATCAAGTAATTTCAAAATAAATCAGGGGGATTTCGATTACCTTTTCATTGAAAGCGGTTAAGGCATAGTTTGCCACCTCGCCTTTCTTGATTTTCTCCTCGTCTTTGGAGGAGCTCGATTCATCCCACTTTGTGTTCTTCTTCTTTGGCCTCTTCCTCCGTTCAAGTTCATTGTTTATTTTAGATTTTTGTTTAATAAACTTACTAAGATTTAGTGTTCGAAGTTCAAGTTCATCATTGTCCTCATCACTTGAGTCATCGCTCAAGTGGTATTCATTTGTCCGGGGTTCCAAATCCTTCCTGTTCTTTAGAAGGTTGTTTTGTTCATCATGTTCATCAAGTGCATTATGCACCATTTCATATGCCATCAATGAACCAATTAGTTCTTCAAGTTGTTTAGGTTTTTAGCTTCTTGTATTGCAGTTACTTTTGAATCCCACTTCTTAGAAAGAGAACGTAAAATCTTGTTTACGAGTTCAAAATCCGAAAAACATTTGCCAAGAGCTCTTAAACCATTGACGACATCCATGAAACGGGTGTACATGTCAACAATGATTTCGCTCGGCTTCATTCGAAAAAGTTCGTAAGAATGCACGAAAATATTGATTTCGGACTCTTTCACTCGGCTAGTGCCTTCATGAGTGACCTCAAGAGTTCTCCAAATATCAAAAGCCGAATCACACATCGAAACGCGATTAAATTCATTTTTGTCAAGTGCACAAAACAAGGTATTCATAGCCTTTGCGTTTAAAGAAAAATACTTCTTCTCCAAATCCGACGATTCGTTCATCGGTTTAGAGGGAAGTTGAAAACCGTTTTCAACAATATTCCATAAATCCAAATTCATAGAAATCAAGAAAACTCTCATTCGAGTTTTCCAATAAGTGAAGTCCAATCTGTTAAACAATGGTGGATGAACAATCGAAAAACCCTCTTTAAAGCCATGAAGAGCCATTTCTCTCGGGTGTAAATCCAAAATGAGAAATACTGAGCTCTGATACCAATTGTTAGGATCAAGAGCACTAAGAGGGGAAATTAGTGTAGCGGAAAACTTTCAACGTTTAAAACTGCATTCGTACGACAAAGGCGATTTCAGTAGAAAAGTCGATTCGTAAATTTCTTTAACTTAAGATTAGGCAAGAAGCAGTTAAAATAAATCTGTTAAGGCAGTTTGCAGTTGTGATGGAAATCAGAATATAAGCACAAACTAAAATATGATGTTCATATGAGAAAAGCGATTTACGTCTAAACACGATTCGGAAAATACTGATCTTGGAAACGCAATCGTAAAAGCACAAAAGGCAGTAATCTATGAAGGAGGTTTGCAGTAAGGATAATTAGCTCAAAGTAAATGCAAACCAGATAAGACGGGAGTTTAAAGTGGTTCGATCAATGGTGACCTACATCCACTCCTCCGATTCCTCTTCCGTTGAGGCCATCGGCATCCACTAACGATCTTCCTTTACTAGGTGAAGATCAACCTCCTTCTTACACCCCTCTTCTCCTTTTACTGGGTTTAGGAGACAACCCTTACAAGCACTCACTCTCCTCTCTTAAACAGAATTCTAACACTTAAGCTAGAGGACGGAAATTCTAGATATTGCAACAATGTTTTCTCTCTTTTAATCTCTTTGTGCTTGTGTCTTTTACCCAGGGATTGGAGGGGTATTTATAGGCTCCAAACCATTTTGAATTTGGAGCTCAAATCTGTCATCTCCCGGAATTCCGGGGTCTGGCGGTTGCACCGCCTGACACGGCTCGAAGACTAAGCCTCTGGGCGATGCCACCGCTTGTCAGGGGTGGTTGCACCACCTGGAAGAGCTCAGAGACCGAGCTCAGGCGGGGCCACCGCCTGACTCGGGCGGTTGCACCGCTGTCAAAGGCGGTTGCACCGCCTAGTCTCGCTCGGAGATTGAGCCCTAGTGGTGCCACCGCCTGCCTTGGGCGGTTGCACTGCCCAGCTTCGCTAGGAGATCCTCTCTTGGGCGGTGCCACCGCTGACCCTGGCGGTGCCACCGCCTACACTATTTTAGCTCACTAGTTGGGACCCAATCTTGGCCCAAACCAGTCCGAACTTGGGCCCAATTGGCCCCTACTTGGGTTATAGGATTAACACCTAATCCTAACCCTAATTAACGTGCTAACTATGAATTTAAAGACATTTTCTAAGCTATTACAAAGTCCGCAAGTCAAGACTTCTTCTAGCGAGCTTTCGGCAAACTTCCGACGGTCTTCCGATGAACTCTCGGAAACCATTCTGTGGACTCCCGGCAAGCTCCTAGACTTCACGATTTGATCTTAGCGAGTTCCAACGAGCTTCTTCGGCAAGCTCCGATCTTTCTTGGCGAGCTCCACGAACTTCCAATGAACCTTCCAGCGAGCTTCCGAAAAACCCTTCGACAAGCTCCCAACTCATTATCGGCTAGTTCCGGTAGCGTTCCCGACGAACCTTCGAACTTCCGTCAAACTCTCGAACTCGCAACGAATCCTTCGCGCTTGACTCCGATACTTTATTTCGCTTTATGTCTTCATCGTTATCATAGTTAATCCTGCATAATTAAAATAAAACTTCGATCGAGACAATTAATCCTAAGCAATTATATCAGTTGTCCGGCATGTCATTGGTCCCTCGACGCTTCGTCTGATTCTTCGGCGCATCGTCCTCTCCTGCGGCCTATTGCCCAATTGGCCAGTTGACTCCGCAACTCCGATATCCTTGGCGCAATACCCGCTCTTCTTGGTCCGATGCCCAAGTCCACGGCCCGAAGCCTTCTATCGATACGTCGACCGATCCATCGGCCCAACGTCCAATCTTCTGACATGTTTCTCCGGCACAACATGATTTTTCTTGCTTTAATTGTCTCATCCTGATCGAAGCATCTTGTGTCACTCAAAACGCAGATTAAAACATAAACACAATTATCAATTGGTTTCATCATCAAAATACGAGATTCAACAAAGGCTTCGAGTCATGGATTCAGGCATCAGGCTAAGAAGAGTAGATATTGCACCAAGGATATCGGAGTTGCAGAGTCAATTGGCCGATTGGGCAATAGGCCACAAGAGAGGACAATGCATCGAAGAATCGGATGAAGCGTCGAGGGACCAATGACATGCTGGACAACTTGATTAATGCTTAGTATTAATTGTCTAGATCGAAGTATGTTTTTACATGTGCAGGATTAACTATGAGAGCAAGTCATGAAGCAAACAAAAGTCCCAGAGTCAAGGACGCGACATCGTTGGGAGTTCATGAGTTCGTCGGAAGTCCGGACATTCGTCGGAAGTTCTGGTGGAACCAGCCGAGAAGTCACAGAGCTTGCCAAGAATTGCGTCGGAACTCGCCAAGAAGATTATCATGAAGTCTAGGAGCTTGCCAGGAGTCCGGTGGAACATTGCCGAGAGATCGTTGGAAGTTCGCCGGAAACTTGTTGGAAGAACCAAGACTTACGGACGTGTTTAGCTTAGAATATGTCTTAGGAATCGTAGTTAGCACATAATTGAGCTTGGATTTAGGCCAACCCAATTAAAGACTATCTAAGCCTATGTAATAAGAAGCTCAAACAGTGCCCCAAGAATTCTCACCGTCGTGGCACAGTCTTCGAGATTGTGTCAAGCGGTGGTACCGCCAGTCTGCCCGGTTGTACCACCCCTAGCAGGGTGCCAGGTAGTGGTACCGCCAGTCTGGGTGGTGGTACCACCCAACACAGCCTCCCAAGCGATGGTACTGTCAGACCTGGGTGATGGTACCACCCAGGACAGTGTCAGCCAAACTAATACTAGGCGGTGGTACCGCCCAACGCAGGCGGTGGTACCGCCCGTGCTTGGGGAACCCGGGATGAGATGTTTTTAGGCTCCAAGTTTGAATCAACTTGAAGCCTATAAAAACCCCTCTCATCCCTGGTTGAAACACACAAGCATATAGAGTTAAAAAACAAAGAAACGCTGTAGAAATCCCTTGTGAGAATCCTCCTCAAGTTCTAAGTGTTAGAATTCTGTAAGAGGAGTGTGAGTGCTTGTAAGGGTTGTCTTCTAAACTCAATAAAAGAAGAAAAGGGGTGTAAGAAGGAGGTTGATCTTTGCCTTGTAAAGGAAGATCATTAGTGGATGCCAGTGGCCTCGATAGAAGAGAAATCGGAGGAGTGGATATAGGTCACAATTGACCGAACCACTATAAACTCCCATCTTCTCTGGTTTGCATTTTATTTCCTGCTATTACGTTACTGTAAACCCCTTCAATAGCTTACTGCCTTCAATATATTTACGTACGCTTTCAAGTTAAGTTTTCAAAATTGGTTTTACGTCAGAAACGGTTTTTATCGTACGAGAGATTTGACGAAGTTGACGTTTTTATCCTTTACACTAATTCACTCCCCCATTTTAGTGCCAACCCCGATCCTAACAATTTGAAGAATGTATCAAGGATTTATGCATTCAAAAGATTTATCAAGTCTAATTCTTAGAGTGATGCATGCATTAAACCATCATCAAGAAACACATCATGACATCAAAGGGTACGTCATAAGAAGTATAATGTATCAAAGAGTACAACTCATCATGGTACTTTTTAGTTCTCTACCCCCTTTTATTAGAAAAAGGAAATACATAACTTATTCAAGAGATGGTAAATCAAAATGCCTAAATAAAGTATTCAGTTGCCAATGACGTAGTTCAATTTGCTCTTGACGTAGTTCAATTTGATCTAGTCGAGTCACTATTAGATCGGCAGATGAGGAGGGTGCTTGCTTTGTTGAAGGTGCTACCTCAAAGGAGCCAGTAGGAGGATATTAATTTCCCTTAAATATTAGTATTTCACGTTTTGGATTAGGTGGGGGATCAGTCCTTCTAGGTAATCTAATCCAAGTCCCATTTATGACTATACATTTTAATCTTCTTAGCAGGTTTCTATTTATAATATTAAACCTATCTAGTTTCAAGATTTCTTCATTAGGTGGAATGACTATGTCATATGCATGATTAGTCTAGTGATCAAGCCACCATATGGAAGTATCATATCTTTTTTCAGTAGTTCAATAATGTTTTGTTGTATCAAGTAACCAAAACAATTGTCATGTCCTTTTATAATCCAATACATCGTTCCTATTTCTATTTGGCTAACTTCATCATGATGATATTGTTTTGAAAGTATAATACTTATCAAGATGTGATGAAGCAATTTGGTTTTGAAAGGTAGTCAATGTTCATAACTTTTTGGAAGGATAGACAAGTTTGGATTACCAAAAATGGTACCTAAAGCTTCTGAATAAGTGGTCCCAACTGATTCTTTGTCCCATTATCCTATAAAGTAACAACCTCTCTTTTTCTTAGCAATTCCTATGGTGTTGTAAATTACGCTATACGTAATGGGTATGTGATATCCTAAGAAATATGTGGATACTCTATCATGTTCATCCACATGCAAGTTGTTGTAAAATAACCTAACAAGTCTAGGATAAATAGGTTCACTTATTTGAAGAATCGGGAGGATATCTAGGTTAGCAAATCATTAAATTGGTTCCAAATTACTCAATTCCTCTAAATCTACATATTTATCCTTATGAACATTTTTAGACTATGGTTGGGAATTTAAGGGCATGTTGAGAGGAATCAAAGAGTGTGGAGTCATAAGTTTCATCTACTCTCCTTTTTCCTTTGTCCCTTGAGGATCTTCTAGATGCTATGAGACTATACATATAATCAATGAGAGAACTACATATAAGAAGCAAGATCTAATAATTAATTGAGAGAAAAGGTTTAAGAATTGCCCTTATAGTGATCTCTTGAAGAGTTGAGATTGATCCTTACATTTGAAGGAGAAAAGGATTTTCTTGGGTTTCTCGAGGAAGAACAAGGTGAACGAGGGGTGGAGAAGGGTTTAGAGGTGTGGGGAAGAAATGTAGGAGGGCTTGGGGTTGGTTCTACCACCGGCCCTAAAAGCCTTTTTATAGGGCAGAGTTGCAAGTGGTGCCATCGCCTACAACCAATGCCTACTGGCGGTGCCACCGTCGGTGCACTATTTTTATCAACTTAATTTGTTTTTCTTTATCTAGCATCATTGCTTCTCTTTTGATATACAATAGGTAAAAATTCTTGCCTCCTCTTTTAAGCAAGATGATAGTCATTTTGTTGTGTGAACGCTTATTCGCATAAATATCGTATCAAGTCAAAATGAAGTCTAATTTTTGTAAATGGGAGGAAGAACTTTTATTGAAATTATCAATTCATAAAAGACCAAACATACCAATGTTCCATTAATCGGATTTCCCATTTTGCAATGAGAAGAAATAACAATAAATGATTTCGAAAAAGAAAACTCAATTTTCAAATGTCGAGAAATCTAGAAATCCAGAAAATATGAGAAAGGAACCCATGCATAATAATTCAAATATTGAGAGATCAAGATCAAATGTTTATCACATAAGATTTCAAATATTCATTGCATCATCAAGTCATTAAACATGATCTTATGGAATATAAAGTATCATTTTGTAACCAAAAGTTTTAATTCTAATGATCTTTTCTTTATTATTTTGGCTAGAGAGCTTTATGAGGTATTTTGGATCTCCGGTCATAAGTCTTAAGAATCCACTATCAAACTATCATTCTTGCTCCTAGCTTGTTATGGTAGACACTACAAGAAAAGGTGATTTTTAGGTACCCATTTGATCTTGGGTGCCTCAAAAATCGATCTACTCAACTTATTATTTTGCATAGAGTTCTTTATAGTTCCTTTAAGAACCCAAATCAATTTATATAGATTATATCTTAGACATTTATAGGCAATATGTATAAGTTTACAATAAAAGTTACATTTGGTGTAGGGTGATACATGCAATGTAGGGCCTTTAACAAAGGTGGTTGGATTATGGTGAGAGCTACCTACAAATTTGATTCTGCCTCTTCTATGAACGTGACCCTTATTGGCAAGGATCATGTTTAAGGACTTGTTACCAACCTCAAACTTTTATAAGGTTTTTCTTAGTAGCAAGTTTTCCTTCTTAAATGCTTCTAAGTGAACACACTTAGTACATGGAGAAGGATTAACATGCTTAAGTTTATCAAATTCAACATTTAAAATGACATACTCCTTTTTCAAAAAGTTATAATTTTTACTCAAAGTTCTATATTCATCAAACAATTCATGAAAAGCACTTAAAAGCCCATCGAAAGATAAATTTGCATCTAATGAACTACTTACCTCATCTCCGATAGCCATTAGTGCATAGTTGGCAATCTCCTTTTTGCTTTGTTCTTTACCTTCGGAATCACTCGAGTCATCCCTTGTTGCTTTGAGCACCTTCTTCTTCTTTGGTTGCTTCTTCTTTACTTTGGGACATTCGCTTTTGAAATGTCCTAGCTTCTTGTATTCGTAGCTTATAAATTATTCTTTCTTGGGTTCAATTTTATTTTTAGTATTATTTTTAAATTTATTTCTTTTTATAAATTTTTTGAACTTTCTTGTCAAGAGTGTCAAGTCATCGTCATAGTCTTCATCACTTGAATTTTATTTCAAGTGGTCTTCTTGAGTTCTTAGTGTCATATCCTTCTTGTTCTTTGAAAGGTTGTTCTCAAGCTCTTCATGAGTATTGCAAGTCATCTCATAGGTTATTAATGACCCAATAAGTTTTTCTGAGAGAGAAATCATTTAAGTCCTTGGCCTCTAAAATAGCCATTACTTTAGGGTCTCAACTCTTTGGAAGGGATCTTAAGATTTTATTAACAAGTTCAAAATTCGAAAAACATTTGCCAAAAGCTTTTAAACTATTGAAGACATCCGTAAAACGGGTGTACATGTCAACAATAGTTTTGCTTGGCTTCATTCGAAACAATTCATAAGTATGAACCAAAAGATTTATCTTCAACTCCTTTACTCTACTAGTGCCTTCGTGAGTGATTTCGAGTGTGTACCAAATATCAAAAGTCATTTCACAAACAGATACTCGATTGAACTTGTTTTTATCTAAAGTGCAAAATAAGGCATTCATAGCCTTGGCATTTAAAGCGAAAGTCTTCTTCTCAAACTCATTCCAATCATTCATTAAAAGAGAAGACTTTTGAAAATCATTTTCTACAATGTTCCATAACTCAAAATCCATAAAAATTAGAAAATTCCTCATTCTAGTCTTGCAATAGGTGTAATATATCCCATTGAACATGGGTGGGCATGTAATTGAGTAACCCTCTTGGTTGCTGGCAAATGCCATCTCTCTTGGGTTTCAAACCAAACTGAGAGTGACCTTGCTCTAATACCAATTATTAGGATCAAGAGTGATACTAAGAGGGGGGGGGGAATTAGTGTAGCAAAAAAATCATTGGTTTTATAAATTTTTTGTTCATTGAAAACCAATCTTGGAAAGTGCTTAACTTTAGAGTAAATGAACTAGCAATTAACTTAAAAAGTAATGACATTAATGAAAAGCATAATGGAAATGAGCACACCAGAATTTATAGTGGTTCGGTTGTTATAGCCTACATTCACTTCAGATTCCTCCTCCGTCGAAGTCACTAGTGTCCACTAATGGTCTTCCTTCAATAGACAAAGACCAACTACTTCTGTACAGTACTTTCTCCTTTTCATGGGTTTAGGAGATAACCCTTACAAGCCTTATATCTCTTTTGAATGATCATAAGACTTAGAATACGAGGAGGAGGACTCTTAGTACTTTTACAACACTTTTAACACCCCAAGACTTCAAGATATTATTCATAATTTCATGCCCTTTCATGTAGAAAAGGTTAGGGTATTTATAGGCCCCAATGGCTTCAAAATTAAAGCTAAAAAATGTCTCATCTTAGATTTTCAAGGTACTAGTGATGCCACCACATGTACTAAGCGATACCACTGCCTGACTATCTGACACTAGACGGTACCACCGCCTAGTCTAGCGGTACCACCCCCTAACAAAGCTCTCAAAGACTGAGCTCTGACAGTACCACCGTCTGACAGGCAGTACCACCGCTAGTAGATAATAATTGCTGGTGGTACCACCACCTAGACCACTTGGGAGACTACGTCTTAAGTAGTGCCACTATCGACCCTGGTGGTGCCACCACTAGCTATGACTTTAGGTGCTGAATGGACTTGTTCAACCGGCCCAATTCAGCCCTGTTAAGGGCCTAATTGGCCCCTAACTAAGTTTGCGATATTACCTCCCAATCCTAACTCAACTTAAGGTCTAACTATGATAATTAAGTTTAACAAAGCAATCTTGGTCAAGTATGTCAATTGTTCTTCCAGCGAGCTTTCGGCGATATTCTAGCGAACTTCCAATGATCTCTCGACAATGTTCTAGCAAGCTCCTAGACTTCACGATGATCTTCTTGGCGAGTTCCGATGAGCTTCTTTGACAAGCTCCTAGACTTCTCGGTCAATTCCGACAGAACTTCTGACGAATGTTCGGACTTTCGATGAACTCTCGAACTCCCAACGAAATCTCGATCTTGACTCCAGAATAATATTTGCTTTATGTCTTACCACTATCGTAGTTAATCCTACACACTTTTCTCAATATATAGATTAGATCAAACAATTTACCAATTGATTTCATCATCAAAATCCGAGATTTAACATGCTAAATATCGAAAATCATTTCACAAATAGATATTCGATTGAACTCATTTTTATCTAAAGCGCAAAACAAGGTATTCATATTCATAGCCTTAGCATTTAAAGAGAAAGTCTTCTTCTCTAACTCATTCCAATCGTTCATTGGAAGAGAAGATATTTGAAAGCCATTTTCTATAATGTTCCATAACTCAAAATCCATAAATATGAAAAAAAAATCCTCATTCTAGTTTTCCAATAGGTGTAATTCGTCTCATTGAACATGGGTGGACGTGTGATTGAGTGACCCTCTTGGTTGTCGGCAAATATCATCTCTCTTAGGTTTCAAACTAAAATGAGAGTGACCTTGCTCTGATACCAATTATTAGGATCTAAAATGACACTAAGAGAGGGGGGGGGGTGGTGAATTAGTGCAGCAGATAAAAATGATCAATTTAATTGATTTCGAAAAACTTTGTATGATGAAAAAAAACCTTAGTTCGGCGAGAATCATTTTGAAAAGATATTTGTCTCTAAGTTTGTAAGTGAGTAGAGAAGAGGGGATTAGACAATTTGCGACGAAGTAAAACAGAATGCATCACAAGTAAAGAAAATAAGTAGTAAGGAAAGAACATACGGGAATTTATAGTGGTTCGATCGTTGTGACCTACATCCACTTCTGATTCCTCCTCCGTTGAGATCACTAGCATCCACTAATGATCTTTCTTCAATAAACGAAGACCAACCACCTCTTTACAATGCTTTCTTCTTTTCATGGGTTTAGGAGATAACCCTTATAAGCCTCACACCTTTTATTGGATGATTACAAAGCTAAAGAGAGGGCGGAGGACTCTTTATACTTTTACAACACTTTTACACCCAAATACTTAAAGATTTTTTCACACTTTGATTGCACTTTGTTACACTTTCATGTAGAAAATGGTGAGATATTTATAGGCCCCAATGGCTTCAAAATTGGAGCTAAAACGTGTCTTATCCTGGGTTTTTGGGGTACTAACAGTAGCACCACCAATACTGGGAGGTACCACCGCCTGCAGCACTGACACTGAGTGGTACCACTGCCTAGTCCGACGGTACTACTACTAGTCATAAGTGCCCTATAAGCCAATCACATGAGTGATGGCACGTATGACGTAACACGTAGTCTTTTTTCTTATTATTATTATTTGATATTTTATCACTTTATATTGATTATTGCATATACACCTAAATATATTGTAATGTCCATGGGTCTATACAATAGGAATCGGATCTTGATGAGATCACGATAATGAGATCAATTTGTCTTTAAATACATATCCTAAATAATCCCAGTCATAGTTTACTCGAGAGGGACATCGAGATAACCAGATAGATTGATATGCTGTATACCCGACCATATGATGGATATAGCTGGTCTCATAGCTACTCATGTGGGGACACTAGGGATACAGTACAGGTGCTCATTGGAGAATGAGTTCACTGATTTGATCCGTTTACGGAATGTTAGATGGTTGATGATGCCTTATTGTCAAACAGCGATTCCATTGTCCCAATGGTATATATGGTCCTTAGACTTGAGACTCTAAGGATGTCTTGTATGAGTGCTCTATTCTTTGATATCGGACTTATAGGTCTGGAGGTTCCAGATCTAGCACAACCAGTCATCAAGAGTGGTAGCCAATATTGCGAGGACTATTGGGTGTCCATAGAGGATCATCCACTCTTGGTGTCATTAGAGGAATATCCTACGTATTCTTCCTCAGAAAAATCCCTAGCCAAGGTCATTCGGATTAAGTGAGAAAGATTTCTCCAAGAGAATCCGATTAGAGTGAGACTCGATTAAAAACTGTGTGGGTCTAACAGCACCATGCCTAGTATACGATCACTGGGATATTATATAGATGAGGGACTATAGGTACACGATCTCTAGGATAGACAGGTCTAATGGATTGGATTCCTCTATATCATTTGGGAACTACAATGTAGTGGCCTAATACGTCCGTAGTCAATGAGTCGAGTGAATTATTATGGAGATAATAATTCAATGAGCTAGAAGGAGTTATGACTAGTATGACTCACGGCTAGCTTAAGATAGAGCTTAGAGGGTCACACACATATGGTAGGCATTGCGATGAGTAAAGGTTCGGATATGAGATATCCATTGGAGCCCCAATCTTATTGGATATCCAATCTGCTCTTGAATTATTGGATCCTATGGATGAGATTCAATAATAGCCGAGATTATTGGATAGAGATCCACTAATGTAAGAGGCTTGGGTAATTGGTTGGAGATCCAATACCCAATAGGGCAAGATCCATTAGGATTAATTTGATAGGGACCTCTATAAATAGGAGGGATCCAATGGTTTATAGGCTAGAGCCTTTTTTATTTGCTTCTCCTATTCTCCTCCTCATAGCAGGCCTAAAATTTTGAGGAGTGTCATCATAACCCTACTGTATGGATCACCGTTAGAGAGGAGGACGCTTGACCTCCTTCACCATCTCCTAGAAATCTATAGGGATTCAGGGATATACGATCTCCCTAAGTAACACAATCTTTCATTTACATAGTTTTAAGTTTCGTAGATTTTTGCGCACCAATATTCGTACGACGACGAACATATCTTTTCAGAAATTGGGGATTTTTTTTCTGTTCTTCTACTGCGCATGTGATGTCACCCCCAAGATTTCCCAACAGTGGTATCAGAGCCATGTTGTTCATACGAAAGATTGATTTTGAACTACGTGTGTTGTGTTTTGGAGAAGCTTTTGACATCAAAATCGTTGACACAAAAGCAAGCAAGAGCAACAATAGTCACTACCCTTGCTACCCTTGATCTACATGCATGTAGCTGCTTGTAGCGATCGTCACAAGCAGGCAACACAACGTCGGCACATGCGTAGGCGCTGCACCTATAGTAGCTAGCCGATGGCCTGCTTGCAGCAAGCTTGCGACCGGCGGGGCTAGCAACCCATTGGTGTTGCCTGCGGCCACAACACCCACAAGGGAAAGCTATGCTTGTGGGCGGCCTACCTGTAAGTGCGGACAATGCATGCAGGAGGAGCTTGCGGGTGTGCTTGCAACGGCACTTGCCCAAAGGAGGTGTGCCGCTTACGGGCAAGCCGCTTGTGAGTGTTGTGCCCGTGGGGGTGCCCACCTACAAGGGCGACACCGCCCGCAGGTATGCCGCCTGCAGGTGCTGCTCGCACGGGGGCGCCCACTTGCAAGGGTAGCACCTCTTGTGGGTAGGGGCAACGCCCCCGCGCCCCCCGCCGCATAGGCCACCGCCGGCAAGGTGGTAGTGGCCATAGCAGCAGGAGAGAGGGAGAAGGGCAGTTGGGTTTTTTAGGCACAAAATAGTTTTGACCCTCGAAATTTTAGAAATTTCAGATTCTATACTTTGTCCAAATTATAAAAATACCGCTCATAATTTAGAAAATTCCCTACATATCCCCAATTTTAGAAAACATTAATTAATTAAAAAGTTTAATTGATTATTATTTTTATTATCATCTAGTAGTCCTATATGATGATGATTTATATATGTGATGTATGATATATGGACTGATGATCATGTATCATGTGATATGTGTACTTGTGATTATTATTATTAGGTCTGCGAGCCTCCAATTTATTTCTCATTTATTGTCAGGCCTACATACCTATGATTAATTTGTAATCATACGATAAGGTGCAACAGGAGCATGAAAACGATAGCGGGACCCACGAGATGGACGATCGCAATGCATGGAGATGCGTCAAGATGCCGATAGAACCGATGAGGACGAGATGGACAATCACAAGGCATGGAGATGTATCACTTCACATATAAATCTTAATATGAGTGATTAGGCCCACTAGCTTGGGCTTAATCACATTAGGCTATAGTCTATGATCATCTGATGTGATTGCTCATATGATGTGTGATTGCTTAAATACCTACTAGATATGTATATATATTTACATGTGATGTAGATATATATTAAATATGTATGTATGTGAAACATTACATTAGGAGACTAAATCGAAATCACCTCTCTCGATAATATTAAGTCGGTAAACGTGAGGCAATTAGATTGACCCACATGGCCTTCCATCGCTATAGGTAGGTACCGATTTTCGGTGTAGGTTGAATTGGTTGAGTCCCTCGAGACTCACCTATATCGTGATTCACTATCTTGCCTATGACATAGAGATGTCACTAGTGACTAAAGGATATGGTATGCTTGGTCGAGTCCCTCGAGGGTATATCATCGAATCAGATGCATCTTATAACGATGGTGTTGACTTAACCGAACATCATGGTTAGTCAAGTCCATCGAGACCATAGTGATTCGAAGGCTGATGGTCATTAGAGAAATATCCCATCTGTTCTTGCTCAGATAAATCCCTAGCCAGGGTCATTCAGATTGAGAGAGAAAGAGTTCTCCGGGAGAATCTAATTAGAGTGAGACTCAATTAGAAACTGTATGGGTCTGAGAGCACCATACCCGATATATGGTCTTTTGGATATTAGATTGATGAGGGACTATAGGTACATAGTAACTAAGGATAAATAGGTCTAATGGATTAGATTTTCTTGTACCGTCTGGGGACTATAGCGTAGTGGCCTAGTACATCCGCAGTCAATGAGTCGAATGAATTATTATAGAGATAATAATTCACTAAGCTAGAAGGAGTTCTAATAGGTATGACTCATGGCTAGCTCGATATTGGGCCTAGAGGGTCACACACATATGGTAGGCATTGTGATGAGTAAAGGTTCGGATAATAGATATCCGTCGAAGCCCCTATCTTATTTGGTATCCAATAAGCCCTTGAATTATTGGATCCTATGGATGAGATCCAATAAGAGCCAATGAGAGATTATTAGATAGAGATCCACTAATCTAAAAGGCTTGGGTAGTTGGATGGAGATCTAATACCCAATAGGACAGGATCCATTAGAGTTAAGTTGATAAGGGACCTCTATAAACAAGAGGGATTCAATGGTTCATATGCTAGAGCCTTTTTGATTTGTCTCTCCTATTCTCCTCCCATTCTCCTCCTCGGAGTAAGCCTAGAGTTTTGAGGAGTGTCATCACAGCCCTATTGTGTGGATCACTGCTAGAGAGGAGGGCACTTGACCTCCTTCACCATCTCGTAGAGATCTACAAGGATTCAGGGATATACAATCTCCCTAGGTAACATAATTTTTTATTTACGTAGTTTTAAGTTTCACATATTTTTGTGCACCAATCTTTATACAATGACGAACACATCTTTTAAAAAATTGGGGATTTTGTTTTCTATTCTTTCGCTACGCATGTGATGTTTCCCCCATAATTTCCCAACAATTACCACCTAACAAAGCCTTGGAGATTGGGTTCTAGCGGGACCACCGCCTAGCAGTAATAACTACCAACGGTACCATCGCTCATTTGGGTGGTACTATCGCCTAGACCACTTGGGAGGCTAAGCCTCAAGCGGTTCCACCACCCACTCTGGGCGGTGCCACTGCCTAACAAGGTTCAACAACCTGTTTGGGCCTTAAATCTAGCCTAAACTAGTATAATTACTAGCCTAGTTGACTCTTAATAGGGTTAATGGGATTACCTCTCAAATCTAACCCTAACTATGTGCTAACTTTGATTTTTAAGGCATACACTAAATAAAATAAGTCCAATAAGTCTAGGTTTCTTCTGGCGAGCATCCAGCGATCTTCCGGCGGACTTCCAACGATCTCTTAGCAATCTCCCAATGGACTCTCAGCAAGCTCCTAGACTTTCACGATGATCTTCTTGGTGAGTTCTGATGAGCTTCTTCTCGGTCGATTCCAATAGTCTTTCTGACCAACCTCCGGACTCCCGGTGAACTCTCGAACTCTCAACGAAATATCGATTTTTTCTCTGGCACTTCATTTCGCTTTATTCCTTGATCACTATCATAGTTAATCCTGCACACTTTTCTTAATATATAGATTTGACCAAATATTTTACCAATTGATTTCATCATCAAAATATGAGATTCAACACAAGGGTCATTCAGATTGAGAGAGAAAGAGTTCTCCAAGAGAATCCGATTAGAGCGAGACTCGAGTAGAAACCATATGAGTTTGACAACACCATGCTCGGTATATCTAGGATATTAGATAGATGAGGGACTATAGGTACATGGTAATTGAAGATAGATAGGTCCAATAGATTGGATTCCCTTGTATCGTCTGAGGACTGCGGCGTAGTAGCCTAGTACGTCCATAGTCGATGATTGAATGAATTATTATGGAGATAATAATTCATTAAGCCAGAAGGAGTTCTAACTGGTATGACTCATTGCCAGCTCAATATTGGGCCTAGAGGGTCACACACATATTATAGATGTTGCGATAAGTAGAGGTTCAGATATGAGATATCCGTCGAAGCCCCTATCTTATTGGATATCCAATAAGCCCTTGAATTATTGGATCCTATGGATGATATCCACTAATCTAAGAGGCTTGGGTAGTTAGATGGAGATTCAATACCTAATAGTTCAGAATCCATTATGGTTAAGTTGACAATAGACCTTAATAAATAGGAGGGAACTAATGGTTCATAGGCTAGAGCCTCTTTGGGTTGCCATCTCCTATTCTCCTCCTCTTTGTCCTCCTTAGATAGCGGGTCTGGAGACTTGAGGAGCATCATCATAACCCTGTTGTGAGGATCAGCGCTAGAGGGAAGGATGCTTGACCTCCTTCACCCTCTCCTAGTGATCTGTAGGGATTCAAGGATATATAATTTCCCTAGGTAACACAATCTTTAATATATGTAGTTTTAAGCTTTGCGGTTTTTATGTACCAATCATCGCATGACAATGAACACATCGATGAAAAATTTGGGGATTTTGCTTTTATGTTTTAACACTATGCGCCTTCCAGATTTTCCTATAGGGAGAATAGGAGATGACAACCAAATTAAGCTCTAGCCTATGAACCTTTAGGTCCCTCCTATTTATAGAGGCCCCTAGTCAATTTAACCGTAATGGATCTTGCCCTATTGAGTATTGGATCTCTATCTAACTTGTTGGGAAATCAGCGGGGGCGACATCATATGCGCAGCGGAAGAACAAGAAAACAAAAATCCCCGATTCCCAAAAAGATGTTCGTCGTCAATAAGATTGAATGTAAAAATCCAAAAACACAAAAACTGCGTATAGAGATTGTGTTACCTAGGGAGATCATATCCCTGTTTCCTTGCAGATCCTTAGGAGAGGGTGAAGGAGGTCAAGCTGCCCTCCTCTCTTGGGTGATCCACACAGCAGGTAGCTTACGACCCTCCTCAAAACTCCAGGCCTCTAAGGTGGAGAGGGAGAGGAGAATAGGAAGGGCAAGCAAAGACTCTAGCCTATGAGGCTGTGAATCCCTCCTATTTATAGAGATCCCGTGTCAAACCCTAATGGGTCCTTCCCAAGTGGGTATTGGATCTGCATCCAATAAGACAAAGGGCTCCGTCCGGATATCTCATATCCAACCTCTACTCATCGCAATGCCTACCATATGTGTGTGACCCTCTGGGCCCAATATCGAGCTGGCCGTGAGTTATACTGTCGAACTCTTTTTCTAACTTCAGTGAATTATTATCTCTGTAATAATTCACTCGACTCATCGACTATGGACGTACTAGGCCACTCTGCCAGTAGTCCCCGAGACAATCTGGGGAATCCAATCCATTGGACCTGTTTGTCCTCGCCACCATGTACCTATAGTCCCTCATCCATCTAATATCCCGGAGACCGTTATATCGAGCATGGTGTTGTGGAACCCATATGGTTTCTACTCGAGTCTTGCTCTAATCGGATTCTCCCAGAACTCTTTCTCTCTCAACCCAATGACCCTCGCCGGGGATTTGTCCGAGCAAGAACACATGGGATATTCCTCTCATGACGCCGAGAGTGGATGATCCTCTATCGACACTCAATAGCCCTCGTAAGGTCGACTACCACTCCCAATGACCACTTGTACTAGATGCGGGGACAGCCAAACCTATAAGTCCGGTATCAAAGAGTGGAGCACTCATACAGGACATCCTTGGTGTCTCAAGTCTAAGGACCGGATACACCACTAGGACTACTGGTATCGCTGTCGACAATAATAAGGCATCATCAACCATCCAAAGATTCTGCATGGCGGATCAATCAGTGAACTCGTTCTCCAATGAGCACCTGTACTGTATCCCTAGTGTCCCTACATGAGCAGCTATGAGACCAGCTGCATCCATCATATGGACGGGTATACAGCACACCAGTCTATCCGGTTATCATGATGTCCCTCTCGAGTAACCTATGACCGGGATTATTTAGGATATATGTTTAAAGGTGAATTGATCTCATTATCGTGATCTCATCATGATCCGATTCCCATTGCACAAATCCAAGGACATCACAATATATATATGCATTTATGCAATAGTTATAAAGTGATATACGCCAAAATATAATAAGCAAAAAGATTCTGTATCAAGTCACACGTGCCATCACTCACGTGATTGGCTTGTTTGAGCACCTATGACTAGCAATCTCCCACTTGACCTAAAGCCAATCACCTATGTGTTCGATCCCCATCGGACCCACAGTGGACGCTCAAAGACAAAATGAGACAACGGCTTTGTCGGTGGATCTGCAATGTTATCTTCGGATGGAACTCTTTCCCACTACTACATCTCCTTGGGTTCTGATCTCTCTTATAAGTCGGAACCTCCTCGAACACTTCGATGAGACCCGGGTTCCCTTTATTTGAGTAATCACCCCATAGTTGTCGCCAATATAAGGAAGTCGACTTGTCGCTATCTCATCAACTCCCAAATCTGTGATGAACTTCTTCACCTAGACTCCCTCTTTTGCTGCATCTGATGCAGCAATGTACTCCACCTCTGTGGTCGAGTCGAGAGGTGGTATCTTGCTTGGAACTCTTCCAAAGACACTGCTCCTCCATTCAAGGTGTACACATACCCTGAATTAGACTTGCTATCATCGACATCCGACTGAAAAATTGAGTCGGCGTAGCCTTCAACCTTAAGGCTATTACCTCCATATACTAGTAAAAGATCCTTAGTCCTTCTCAAGTACTTAAGGATACACTTTTGCTTTCTTTCCAAAGTCTCCAAGCCGGGATCCTTTGATACCCTTTCGTGACACTCGAGCATCTTGCTATATCGGGCCCAATACATAGCATGGCATAAATGATAGACCCTATTGCTGAGGCATAAGGTATCATATCCATGTTCGCCCTTTCTTCTGGAGTCTTTGGGGACATACTCGTAGAAAGCGATATCCCATGTCTCATCGGTATGAGACCTCTCTTGGAATTTTCTATGCCACACCTTTTGACAATAGTTTCTATGTACCGGGACTGGGACAAGCCAAGCATCCTCTTGGATCTATCTCTATAGATTCTAATCCCCAAGATATAAGATGCTTCCCCTAAGTCCTTCATGGAGAAGTGTCTAGATAACCAAGTCTTTACTGTGGATAGCATTCCTATGTCATTCCCAATGATGAGGATGTCATCCACATATAACCTCAAAAAGGTGATAGCTCCCCACATACCTTTCTGTATACACAAGGCTCATCTTCGTTCTTAACGAAGTCATAAGATCTCGATTGCCTCATCAAATCTTATGTTCCAACTTCGCAAAGCTTACTTTAGTCCATAAATGGATCTAAGCAACCTACACACCTTATCTGGGCAGTTCTTGGACACGAATCCCTCGGGTTGCATCATATACACCTCCTCCTCGAGGTTCCCGTTGAGAATGCGGTTTTCACATCCATCTGCCAGATCTCATAATAATAGTGTCTTTTGCAATAGCCAATAGAATTCTGATGGATTTTAGCATTGCTCTGGGGTGAGAAAGTTTAAATCGTAGTCAACACCTTGCCTTTGACGATACCCCTTAGCCACTAGCCTTGCTTTATAGGTCTCTACCTTTCCATCTACTCCGATCTTTTTCTTAAAGATCCACTTGCAACCGATGGGTACAATACCTTCGGGCGCATCAACTAGGTTCCAAACCTTATTGGAGTACATAGAATCCATCTCAGAATTCATGGCTTCTTTCCACTTCCCAGAGTCTATACTCATAATAGCCTCCTCGTAGGTCTGAGGATCAATATCCTCTACATCCTCTGCTCTAATATGTCCCACATATCTCTCAGGAGGATGGGATACTCTATCAGACCTGCGTAAAGTTGATACTTGTGTATTAGGTACCCCAATGGACTCGAGTCAGTAGAGTGGTGCTTGAGCTTGGTTCTCCAACCTCGCTCAATTCTATCATTCTCCCACTGTCTCTGTCAAGAATGTGTTCCTTCTCAAGGAACACTGCTCTCTTAGCTACAAAGACCTTTTGGTCCTCGAGATGATAGAAATAATACCCACAAGTTTCCTTGGGGTATCCCACAAATTTGCATCGCTCTGTCCTTGATTCTAACTTATCGGGGTTGTGTCTTCTAACATGGGCAGGGCAGCCCCAGATCTTAACAACCTTAAGATCAGGCTTCTTCCCTTTCCATATCTCATATGGTGTAGACACTACCGACTTAGTTGGAACTCTGTTGAAGGTAAGGTAAGCGGTTTCTAGGGCATATCCCCGAATGAGATGGGTAGGTCAAATAAACTCATCATGGACCGTACCATATCTAATAATGTACGATTTCTCCTTTTCGAGACACCATTGAGCTGAGGTTTATAAGGAGGTGTCCATTGGGATAATATCCCATGGTCCTTGAGGAACCCAGTGAACTCGTGCTTAAGTACTCACCTCCTCGATCCGATCAAGAGTTTTGATACTCTTTCCAGTCTGGTTCTCCACCTCATTCTTATACTCTCTGAATTTCTCAAAGGCCTCAGACTTGTACTTCATTAAGTACACATATCCATACCTTGAGAAATCATCAGTAAATGTAATGAAGTAGGAGTAACCTCCAATGGCATGAGTTGACATGGGTCCACATACATCACTATGTATGAGTTCCAACAACTCAGTGGCTCTCTCTTCAGTTCCACTAAATGGAGAGTTGGTCAGTTTTCCACGAATGCAAGGCTCACAAGTTGCATATGACATAAAGTCGAATGGATCTAGATATCCATCATTTAGCAACTTTTGAATCCTTCTTTCATGGATGTGACCTAGCCTACAATGCCACAGGTATGCACTGTTCAACTCATCTCGTTTCCTTTTGGACATATTTACATTCATGATATGTGGAGTAGTGTCTAACATAAATAAACTATTATGCAATGTTCCTTTCGTGATGATCTTATCATCTAATAATATCGAACAACCATTGTTCTCAAAAACAAATTTATATCCACTAACTGTTAAACATGAAATGGAGATAATGTTTTTGATAATAGAAGGAACAAAATAACATGCATCTAATGCAATAAAAGCTCCACTAGGCAGATGTAGGGTGACCTCGGCAATAGCTAATACAGCAACTTTTGCTCCATTACCCATCTTGAGGTTCATCTCGCCTCTCTGTAGTCTCCTAGGTCTTGCCAGAACCTACAACGAATTGCATATATGATAAGCACTACCGGTATCTAATACCCATGTGTTATCATAAGAGTCTGACAAATGGAGACTGATCATGAATGTACCTGAAGCTTCATCAAGCTTTTGTTTCGCCCTTTCTGCAAGGTACTCTTTGCAGTTTCTCTTCCAATGCCCATCTTTACCACAGTGGAAGCACTGGCCTTTGTCCTTTGCTGGGTCTTTCTTAGCAACCTTTGCTTTACCTTGTTTGCCCTTGCCCTTTCCCTTCTTAAGGGACCTTTTCGCTTTCCTTTTCTTTCTGGTCTCACCAGGTAGAGAGAACTGGCTTCTCTTTCTTAATAGTACTCTCTGCCTCCCTCAACATATTGAGGAGCTCTGGGAGAATCACCTCAAGCTTGTTCATATTAAAATTCATTATGAACTGTGAAAAGGAATCTGTAAGGACCAAGCACAATGTCCACACACAAGTTATCCTCTAGGACCATTCCTAGACCTGTGAGTTTCTCTATCCACTCAATCATCTTTAGGACATGGTTCTGAACCGGTGTCCCCTCAGTCATCCTTAGCGGAAAAGGCTCTTAGATATCTCATATCGTTGAGTCCTTCCCTGTTCCTCAAACAATTTTCGGACATGTAGGAGAATGGATCGGCATCCATTTTTTCATGTTGTCTCAGTAACTTCGAGTCATAGAGCCCAACATATAGCACTGAGCAAGAGTGGAGTCATCAATGTACTTCACGTGTGGCGGCGATCTCATCCTCCTTTGCCCTTCTTCTTCAGGCGTAGGCATCATCAGTATCAGGGCATACGATTTTCTCCGCTGTGAGAACAATTCTCAAGTTCTGAGCCAATCCAGGTATAATTTGGACCCGATAAAGGCGGTTGACATCAAGTATGCCACGTAAGGGGATTTGGCGACATTTTCTGAAAATAAAGATGTAGCATAAATGAACAACATGCAGATTTTGCAAGAAATAAACTATCAAGATATGGACTTCTATCTTAATATGCTCCCACTATTTTACTAACGAGTCACGCGACACCCTCAAAGACGTGAAACGGAAGTCTCCAAAGAGACTTCTAGTGGGGATCAAGATCAATCAATCGTCTTAGTGTAACCTCGAGGGACTCGACCAATCACACTAATCCTAAAAGGTAGGCAACTCTTGCCGATCACAACTCCTTGTGATTCCCGTCCCTGTTCGCCTCCGAATCACCATGGCCTCGAGGGACTCGACCAACCATGATGCTCGGTTAAGTCAACACCTTCGTTACAAGATGAGTCTGATTTGATGATATACCCTCGAGGGACTCGACCAAGCATACTATGTCCTCAAGTCACCGGTGACATCTCTATGTCGTAAGCAAGATAGCGAATCGCGATATAGGTGAGTCTCGAGGGACTCGACCAACTCAACCTACACCGAGAATCGGTTCCTACTCATCACGATGGAAGGCCACGTGGGTCAATCTAATTGCCTCACGTTTACCGACTTAATATTATCGAGAGATGTTTCTATAATTTGGTCTCCTAATATGACATGTCACACATATACATATTTAATATATATCTACATCGCATTCAAATATATATACATATCTAGCATGTGTATAAGCAATCACATCGATGATCATGGACCACGACCCTAATATGATTAGGGCCCGGAGCGATGAGGCCTAATCACTCACATCAAGATCTATGTGTGCAACGGTGCATCTCCATGCCCTTGTGATTGTCCATCTCGTCCTCATCGGTTCCGTCGACATCTTGATGCATCTTCATGCATCACGATCGTCCGTCTCGTGGGTCCCGCTCATCGCATCCACGCTCCCACAAGCCTCCCTCATGTGATTACAACTTAATCATAGGCATGCAGGCCCGACAATAAACGAGAAATATAATGGAGGTTCGTAGACCTCAATAATAATAATCACAAGTACACATATCACACGGTCCATGATCATCCGTCCACACATCATACATCACATGTATTAATCATCATCATGTAGGACTACTAGATAATAATAAAAATAATAATCAACTAAACCTTTTAATTAATTAATATTTTTCTGAAATCAGGGACATGTAGGGAATTTCTCAATTCCTAAGGGTATTTTCGTAATTTGGACAAAAGACAGAAACTGGAATTTCTTAAATTCACAGGGGCAAAACTGTCTTTTTGCCCAAAACCCTAATTCCCTCTGCTGCTGCCACCGCCGCCACCCTGCTGGCGGCGACCTGCTTGGCGGGGAGAGGGCATCGCCCTCGCCTGCGGCGGCACGCCCGGCAAGCGGCGACGTCCTCGGGTGGGCGCCTCGCCGGGCGCCGCTTCCCCTCAGGGGCGGTGCTGTCCCCCAGCGGCCGCCCATATGTGGGGGGGGGTTTCGCCCGGAGGAGGCGGCGGTAGGCGTTGCTGCCACTGCCTGGCGGGCGCCGCTCCCTCGCGGGCGGCGGCGCCGTTGTTCCTGCGGCGTCTCGCCCGGGTCGCCATTTCCGCCGGCGAAGAAGCCTGCTGCAAACAGACCGCCGGGCACTGCTGCGATCCGGCTGAATACGCATCTTATTGTGCCGGGTGCTGGCTAACGTGGTGCTGCTCATTTCCGCTGCGGTGGCGGTGGCTGGGCATGACATGCAGATCGAGGGCGAATCTGTTGCTGCCCTTCCTCGCTTTTTTCCAACGATTTTGACGTCAATATTCTTCCTAAACACAACACACGCGGTTCAAAACCAATCATTCGCACGAACAACCGGCTCGATACCACCGTTAGGAAATCAGCGGGCACATCATATCTTGCAATGGAACAACAAGAAAACAAAAATCCCTGATTCCCAAAAAGAAGTTCGTCGTCGTGCGAAGATTGGTGCGTAAAAATCCGCAAAACACAAAACTACGTATATAGATTATGTTACCTAGGGAGATCGTATATCCTTGTTTCCTTGCAGATCCTTAGGAGAGGGTGAAGGAGGTCAAGTGTCCTCCTCTCTAGCGGTGATCCACACAGCAGGGTAGCGACGACCCTCCTCAAAACTCCAGGCCTCTAAGGTGGAGAGGAAGAGGAGAATAGGAAGGGCAAGCAAAGACTCTAGCCTATGAGGCTGTGAATCCCTCCTATTTATAGAGATCCCGTGTCAAACCCTAATGGGTCCTTCTCTAGTGGGTATTGGATCTGCATCCAATAAGACAAGGGCTCCGTCGGATATCTCATATCCAAACCTCTACTCATCGCATTGCCTACCATATGTGTGTGACCCTCTAGGCCCAATATCGAAATGGCCATGAGTCATACCCGTCGAACTCTTTCTAACTTTCGGTGAATTATTATCTCTATAATAATTCACTCGACTCATCGACTACTGGACGTATTAGGCCACTACGCCAGAAGTCCCCGAGACGATCTGGGAATCCAATCCATTGGACTGTCTGTCCTCGCCACCATGTACCTATAGTCCCTCATCCATCTAATATCCCAAAGACCGTTATCGAAAGCATGGTGTTGTCGGACCCATACGGTTTCTACTCGAGTCTCGCTCTAATCGGATTCTCCTAGAGAACTCTTTCTCTCTCAACCCGAATGACCACGGCCAGGGATTTGTGCGAGCAAGAACACATGGGATATTCCTCTCATGACGCCGAGAGTGGATGATCCTCTATCGACACTCAATAGCCCTCGTAAGGTCGACTACCACTCCCAATGACCACCATACTAGATCAGGGACAGCCAAACCTATAAGTCGATATCAAAGAGTGGAGCACTCATACAGGGACATCCTTGGTGTCTCAAGTCTAAGGACCAGATACACCACTAAGACTACGGGAATCGTTGTCGACAATAAGGCATCATCAACCATCCAAAGATTCCGTGGCGGATCAATCGATGAACTCATTCTCCAATGAGCACTTTTTGTATTGTATCCCTAGTGTCCCTACACGAGCAGCTATGAGACCAGCCGCATCCATCATATGGATGGGTATACAGCACACCAGTCTATCCCGGTTATCACGATGTCCCTCTCGAGTAACCTATGACCGGGATTATTTAGGATATGTGTTTAAAGGTGAATTGATCTCATTATCGTGATCTCATCACGATCCGATTCCCATTGCACAAATCCAAGGACATCACAATATATATATGCATTTATGCAATAGTTATAAAGTGATATACGCCAAAATATAATAAGCAAAAAGATTCTGTATCAAGTCACACGTGCCATCACTCACGTGATTGGCTTGCTATGCACCTATGACTAGCATAACTATCCAAGCCTCTTAGATTAGTTGATCTCAATTCAATAATCTCTCATTGGTTCTTATTGGATCTCATCCATTGGATCCGATAATTTAGGAGCTTATTGGATATCCAATAAGATAAGAACTCCGGTAGATATCTCATATCCGAACCTTTACTCTTCGCAACGCCTACCATATGTGTGTGACCCGATGCCTGAACTCATAGCATAAAAAGTCAAAAACAGTCTCATCTTGGGTTTTTATGGTACTAGCGATACCACCATTAGTATTGGGCGATACCACAATTTGTCAGTCTGACACTAGGCAGTACCACCGCCCAATCTGGGTGGTACCACTACTTGACAGAACCTCAAAAACTGGGCTCTAGTGGTACCTTCGCTTAACAAGGGGGTACCACCGCTTGGCAGCATTAACTACCGGCAATACCATCGCCTGATTTGGGCCATACTACCACCCAAACCACCTACGCGGCCGAGCCTCAGGTGGTGCCACCGCCAGCCCTAGCGATGCCACCGCTTTGGCCAACTAAAGGTCATTGAATGGGCCTTTCTCTTAACTCAAAATAGTCCCAACTCTGACCCAATGGGCCCCTAATTAAGGTAGTCTGATTACACTCGAAACTAACTCAATTAGACCTAAACTAATTTGATCTAGACAAATTATTATAAGCATAAATCCTATGTTGTCCGGCATATCATTGGTTCATCCAGCACTTCATCCGATGTTTTGGTGCATCATCCTCTCCTTCGGCGTATTGCCTAATTAGCATATTGACTTATATAATATTTAATCTTCTTGGTGCAATGTCTGATCCTTCAGCCTGATACCCGAACTCATGGAACGAATTCCTTCTACTGATACATCAACCAATCATCCGGCTCGATGTCCAATCTCCTAATATGTTTTACTCCGACTCAACGTTTGATTCCTCCTACTTTAATCGATTTACCTTTTCTGATCGAAGTTAATCCTACGTCACTCAAAACGCAGATTAGATCATAACTTTATCAATTGGTTTCATCATCAAAATATGAGATTCAACAGTTTAAACAAGCGAGCCAAGAGATGAAAGAAAACTGATATACATGTCTTTTAAACCAAATAAGCTTGTTCCATGCAACCTCGATAATTGGCTTCTTTATAATCCATCCAACCCAAAGAGAGTCGTTTTTCAAAACCATTGTCCCGGTTAAGGGATTGGATATTCTGAATACCAAGTCCTCCTTCATGCAGCAATTTACATGCAGCTTACCAAGTGACCTTGTGAAGTTCGCTAGAATCCTCTCCATATCATAGAAATCATACTATCATTTGTTTTCACTAATGGATGACTATGTAAGGGAGGAGAAAGATGCTTCATTGATATAGTATTTTCCTAGTAATAACAACTTGAATCAATTGAATATGACTGATATAGGAAAGATGGTGGCTCTTCCAACTTAGAATTTTGTTCACAATAAACTGTATAAGGGGCACACAGTTTAAGAAGAATAATCTTTTACTGATTAAGGGAATACCTAAGAATGTGATAGGAATGGAACCAATAGGCATGTGCAATAATTTTGAGATATGTTACTGAGTATCTCGCAAACATCTTGCAAAGAATAGAAGGGATTTTTCTACATTGGCTTCCCGTCTAGAATCATTAGTAAATTGATGCATGATATTATGAATTGAAGCAACCGAGGAGACATTTGCTTATTGAGAATATAAAAAGGTCATCCACAAACATAAAATGGGTTACTAAAGGGTTGTAACAGTATGCAGTTGAAAGCTCCCTTGAATAGTAGCACTATTTAAGTCATTAGAAAGATTCTACATAATAATCAAAAAAAGATAATGGACCATAGTATAGCTTTGTCTAAGACCCTTGGTCTCTTTAAAGAATCTCATACTCACACTATTTAAATTAATAATGAAAGGAGTATTTGTGATACATGCCTATATCCAATTGATGAATTATATCAGGAATTCATATATTTCTAGTAAATGTTGAAAAAAAATCTCATCTAACAAAATCATAAGCCTTATGGAGATTAATTTTTAAATTCATTCTTGGAGGAACTTTGTTGAGTTGATACTTGGGACACTTATTTCATGAATTGATCGACCCTTCAAGAAAGCATGTTGGTTTGATAATATCATGAAGATAGAGAGGGATCTAATATCAACAAAATATATCCTCAACTCAAGCAGCGGGGAGGCGTTGACCACAATGGCAATGTGCACATTTGGGTTAGGTATGAGGGAAGGATCCTTACCCCCCATTCACTTAGCCTCGTTTGCTAACTAAAGGGAGGAAGGGGTCCACGCTACTAGGTGAGGCTAGCTGTGCATTCGAGCGTTAGATTTGAGAGGTGCCCAATTTGGGAATACTTGCATGCGAAACCTGCAGAGATCTTTTTTTGCGTGGCTAAATTGTAGAAGGTAATGCACGCGGCTCAAAGAGAAAATGCTACATTGGGGGAAGATGCTTCTTGCAGAATCGGGGAGATCTCGATGGAGTTCCTTGCCTATATCGATTGCATAATCAGAACTTCACCATCGATAGGAATATTGCTACCGATTTCTGTGATTTGAGGGGCAGCTCATCGATGCCATAAAGTGAGCAGAAGTTTCCTTCCAGATGAGGATCACCTTCTCGGCAGGAGCATCGCAGCACGAGTCTTACCACTGTGAGTGGGGTGATGCCTTGCCACCGGTGAAGAATCACTAATTGCCATGAGAGATGCAATGGAGTGAAATACATTGGATGAGGTTTCAAACTCTCAATCTTTAACAAGAGGGTCTAGTATACTACTATTAAAAAAATATTTAAGCTATGAAATAAAATAATTTAAACAAATCTATTGTATACTCTCTCACATAAAATACATTGAATTCTTGAGATAAAATTAAACAAAATCAAAATTTTCACTACATAAGATAAAGCTATAAGTGCATTGAATTAACCTAAATTTAAATAAATCTATGATATATTCTCTCATATAAATTTATAAAATTTTATTAAAAAAAATTCTTAATTTTTTATTACAATACAGTGACTGTAGAAATCCAATAATACCTACCAAATTCAACATCTCCATCACCCTGCAATGTATTGGTTAATTATAAGCACATCCATTTTGCATGATCGGTGCAACATCCTGTCTTAGGTTTCCTCGCCTTTTGTTTTTTGTTTTTTAGTGTTTACCTTTGTTTTTCGTACCCCATCACTAATGACATACAATATATATATATATATCTTTCATTCGAATGACTTGAGAGATAATTATGACAGTTTTCTCTCCGCTGCATCGATAGCCAGCAGACTGATGGAATGTCTTCATAAAAGAGATGACGCCTTGGCCAATCATAAGTCTGGGGGATCTGCATGGCACATCAGACCCAGATTCCTCAGAGCCAATCAAATGACCAAAAAACTAGCAAGAAACTACAGGGGAAAACCTTCTGGGTTTTCCTATTATCCTCATCCTACATGTAGCAAACTCTAGCTTTAAGGGGACTTCACTGTGGACAAGAGATGGATTTAAACTGCAACGCTTGCGATGGAGTGTGTGAGACGCAAACCCTAATCTCTGCTGGGTAACATCTGCAAATTTGGCCATGCAACCTTATTAAAGGATGCCTGGATTTAGCAAAGAAAGGTTGCATGCAGTTGGGTGCCTTTGTCTCCCAGAAGATCTAAAGCCAGGGTGTGGTGGAATCCATTTGTCCCTCTTGGTGTCACTTCCACAGAAAATTTGCCATCTACTTTTTATTTGCAAGTCAGAAGCTGTTGCCATGATGAGGAACGCTACTCTTGTGGAATCTGTGTTGTACCATGAGAATGATGCCCTTTTGTTCTCTATATCACACGCAATGAATTTGATATAATCGATAAGCAAGAAAAATCCAAGTAACTAAATGAACTAAATGCTCATAACATGCAGGATATCATTTAAACAGAAGAAAAGACAATGTCTGCTATTTCACAAACTTTCAAACTCAAGTATCATGGTTGTGAGATTTTCCAGAACTAGTATTTAATTAATAGATGGTACGTACCTACCAGCATACGATACTTGTATTAATGATCAATCTAATTACGGAAACAA